>WIQG01000401.1:0-120572 GCA_014925785.1 Mycena galopus ATCC 62051
TTTTCTGTTTCAGAAGAGCCTGTTGACGCTTATAGACCAGAGAAGAATTGTGCTGGGGACCAGTCTGGCCGTCTACACCAATTGGAAGCTAAGTAGGCTGAATTTGAAAGCGTAAAGACCTACCCTGTAGGCTCGACTCTTGCCCTTCAACCTCACTGGAAACGCTGTCTTCTGCGTGGTTGGCCAGAGAAGAATTGTGCTGGGGACCAGTCTGACCGTCTACACCAATTGGAAGCTAAGTAGGCTGAATTGAAAGCGGAAAGACTTACCCTGTAGGCTCGACTCTTGCCCTTCAACCTCGCCGGAAACTTCATATTTGTGTTCTCTGAAAGTCGGATGTTAACAACTTCATGGTAGCCCCTGACTGAACTTACTCCATCATTGCCTCGAGTTTGTCCTGGCGTCGACGTCTGTTTCGTATAATTTCATCCTTTTGGGATGGCATTGGTTCATAATCAGCATCCGCATCCGAGGGAGGGCGCAAGTAGTCCGAGTCGGAGCCCCACGGAATATCTGAGAAATCTGCCCAGTCGCAATCACTCATGGCTAAACTTGAAGCCAAAGGAATTAGAGCAAATGACTCGGAGAGTGGCAATTATTTTGAATAAAGAACCGACTGCTCGGGAAATTCCGGTCAATCAATTTGATCGGAGTCACGCCTCGAGCTCGAGGCTCACACACAACTCACACGCAACTCTCACCTTGATGTGAGTGGCGTCTCTCCACAAACCCGCCCGAGGGCTGCATGCCACGCTAGCGTGGAAGCGCCCTGGGCTCAACAATTCCGCGCTTCGGGTGGGACAGGAAAGAAGATACAGCGGTGAGAGGCGTTTCTCCACGAACCCGCCCGAGGGCTGCACGCCACGCTAGAGTGGAAGCGCCCTGAGCTCCGGTGAGAGGCGTCTCTCCACGAACCCGCCCGAGGGCTGCATGCCACGCTAGCGTGGAAGCGCCCTGGGCTCGGGAATTCCGCGCTTCGGGTGGGACAGGAAAGAAGATACAGCGGTGAGAGGCGTTTCTCCACGAACCCGCTCGAGGGCTGCACGCCACGCTAGAGTGGAAGCGCCCTGGGCTCCGGTGAGAGGCATCTCTCCACGAACCCGCCCGAGGGCTGCATGCCACGCTAGCGTGGAAGCGCCCTGGGCTCGGGAATTCCGACTGGGACAGGAATGGCGACATGGTCGAGTCCCCAACAAGTAACACTTCCTTGTCGACATCTTGCTGGGATGTTACCGCACCTACTGGCCCTATCCTTCACCTCCTTATCCCTTTCCAATGCTGTTCAGTAAGCCAAGATCCTCAAGAACACCCGCCGTTGTCATCCCCACCGCCACCTGGATCGAAATGTTGACGTCTTCTTTTCTCTCATCTTTCTCCACATTATCCTCGCATAATAAGCCTACCGCGATGAGAGGCGTCTCTCCACGAACCCGCCCGAGGGCTGCATGACACGCTAGCGTGGAAGCGCCCTGGGCTCGGGAATTCCGCCGAGTGGGACAGGAATGGAGAGAGGCGAGTCTCCACGAACCCGCCCGAGGGCTGCATGCTACGCTAGCGTGGAAGCGCCCTGGGCTCGGGAATTCCGAGTGGACAGGAATGGAGGAGTCCCCAGCAAGTAACACTTCCTTGTCGACGTCTTGCTGGGATGTTACCGCACCTACTGGCCCTATCCTTCACCTCCTTATCCCTTTCCAATGCTGTTCAGTAAGCCAAGATCCTCAAGAACACCTGCCGTTGTCATCCCCACCGCCACCTGGATCGAAATGTCGACGTCTTTCTTCTTTTCTCTCACCTTTCTTCACATTATCCTCGTATAACAAGCCTACAGCGGTGAGAGGCATCTCTCCACGAATCCGCCTGAGGGCTTCATGCCACGCTAGTGTGGAAGCGCCCTGGGCTCGGGAATTCCGCCGAGTGGGACAGGAATGGAGAGAGGCGAGTCTCCACGAACCCGCCCGAGGGCTGCATGCTACGCTAGCGTGGAAGCACCCTGGGCTCGGGAATTCCGAGTGGGACAGGAATGGAGGAGTCCCCAGCAAGTAACACTTCCTTGTCGACGTCTTGCTGGGATGTTACTACACCTACTGGCCCTATCCTTCACCTCCCTATCCCTTTCGAATGCTGTTCAGTAAGCCAAGAGCCTCAAGAACACCTGCCGTTGTCGTAATCCCCACCGCCACCTGGCCTGGATCGAAATGTCGACGTCTTTCTTCTTTTCTCTCACCTTTCTTCACATTATCCTCGTATAACAAGCCTACAGCGTCCACGAACCCGCCCGAGGGCTGCATGCCACGCTAGTTTGGAAGCGCCCTGGGCTCGGGAATTCCGCCGAGTGGGACAGGAATGGAGAGAGGCGAGTCTCCAGAACCCGCCCGAGGGCTGCATGCCACGCTAGCGTGGAAGCGCCCTGGGCTCAGGGATTCCGCGCTCCGAGTGGAGACTACGAAGTTTCGAGAAGCTGGTGGACACTTCTCTCCCCGGAATCGAGGACCAGTTACTCCCGTGATTGGAATCCTCTACTAGACGCGCTGCGACGCCAGTTCCTTACGGCGAAGTGGCTGGCAGACCGGTTTCAGGCAGAAGGGATGCACAGACGACGAACAGGAAGAGTTCTTCCAGAGAAGGATTCAATACCATTCTTTCATCTTCTCAGACGTGGACGATGGACCGCAGGCTGTCGGGCGTATCCCTCGCAATCAGCCCGTAGCGTGGTACCGAGCGAACCTGTCCATCCATCGACGAGGCACTCATGACCTACGTTAAGCACAATTGTGCCAGCCTCCTCTCTTCCTATCGACTAGAAAACAAAGTGGAAACTACCCTGGGCAGCGCACCCTCTGCGGGCGCGGCTCCTAGAGTACGCTTCCACCCCCAATCTGCGAAGGCGGCCGATACGGTCCTGGAGCACCTTGGGAGCGAGTCGGAGGAGGAACCGGTCAAGTCCGCTATGGCCGCCGACAAACGTTGTAAGATCGTAAACGGTTACGAGTTCCGCCGCGACGACTCTCGAGTCAGCGCGCGTCCTCCTAACGGCGAATGCTACATCTGCACCAGCCCTAAACATGTTGCTCGGGACCGCACTAGCACTTGGCCTCACCGAAGAAGAGAAGGAAAGACTGGCGTATGTAGCTTTCATTGTCGAAGTGGAATCTTCTGGTGCTTGCTCGAATGCAAACCCTAAGAACGGGGAGGAGCCCCTGTCGTTGAGGAAGCGCCTGACGTTAAGTCTACGGCTGCTGCTGACGACCCTTCCTCTCCGGCGGAATCTAAGGAGGGTGTTCGTGGTGGACGCGTCTACCGTCGATAAGGCTGTTCATCTGTGGCACTACCCATTGCGAGGCGTTCACGAAGCTCTCCGAGATGCATGACAAGGGGGGAGCAGTGAAAAGCGAGGATCCCCCGGTCTTGCCTCCAAGACTGCGTCGGAAAACTGCCTATGTAGCGGAACTGCCCACCTCTATCTCCAAAAACGGGGCCACCATCTACAATGCAAAGTGAGGCAACTTCCGGACGTGCTCGAGCACTGCACATCAAGGTCAGGGTGGGATTACTCGAGCATGGAGTTATTAGAGGCCGCCTGGATTCTGGCGCCGATATTACTCCTATGTCCGAATTCTGGGCCTCGGTACCTGGTCTCGCGAAACCGCAGGAAGGCATCCGGATGAAGTTATACCATCTTACCTGTCGGGATATGTGAAATGCCCCTGTACATGGAATCCAAGGAGGGCGCTGCTTCGATTTACGTTGTGCGCAACATGGAAATGGACTTGCTGCTGGGCTTACAGCGGACAAGAGTCGTCTTGTAAGACACGCGAGTGGAACGACACTTTACGGGAACGTGGACGGGAGTTGGCGATCCTGGAAAACATACCCGAGGAGTCGAGGCGGACGCGGACTGGTTTAGTATAAGGAAGGCACGCACGCTGACTCTGTAGCTACGATTTCGCTGGGACTTAGGATCGTCAGATCGACGGGCCGGACCGGACCGACGGGCCGCTCCGGACACGCGGGCCGTCCCCTTCTGAAATAAAAAATGGGCGGGCGGCGGGGGTTACTGCAACGACGCTGAGAGTCGTCTTTCTGGTGGTCCACCCTCCTTTCTACACCTCTCTGCTTCGCGACATGTCCTATATGCGCGAGCACGTGAGCACGTGCCCGTATTCCCACCGCCGTCCATCGTCGACGCCATTCGACGTCCTCTTCGTCGAGGCTGACGGTCGTCTCCCGCCGTCCGCCGTCGACGCCATTCGGCATCCTCTTCATCGAGGCCGACGGTCGTCTCCCGCTGCTCACCCGTCCGTTCCCGCTCTCTGCACACTCGTCCTCCACCTCCTTCATGTCAGCTCCCGTCGTTTCACCGTCTCTGCGTTCGATGTACGCCATCTCGTCAGCAAGCAGCCCAGACTTAACTTTCACAGAGGTCGCCTCCCCGCCGATGCTCAAATTCCTCGACTTCTCGCGAACGCCAACCTCACCCCGCCGATATACAAGCTAGAGGGCAGGGGAATCCTATACGTCGGCGCTTGCGTCGCCAGAAGTCGCATCAGAGCCCTCCGGACACGTCGTATAACTCGCCACCAGTTTTTATCCGCGTTGAAGATTAAATTTGGTCACACGAAAGACTGGGCGCGTCGTAAGCGCCAGTACCGCAAATGCGACCGAAACAGCCGCTACGTCCACATATTCTTGTACTATTACAATTGCTCGCGCCGTTATCTTGCAGGTGAGTACTAACCGGACTTTCGAACATTATGCATTAACTGTCGTTGCAGAACGCCTGTCGCACCTCACTTTCATTACAAATAACGCCCCACGCATCCCTCACTCATGCACTACGTGCGCCACCACTCACAAGGAATACTTTTCACTATGCGATTTGGGTGGATTTGGTGGCCTGCACAACAAGGTCAGATCATTGTTTTTGGGCCTGGGAGAGCCCGACAGGCGACGGTGCGTTTGCTATTTTCGATATTCATTGCCCTAAACTCACTCCCCTCAGTCACCTTTTCCCACCGCCTCCCAAATACAAGAAAACCTTTGCGATGCTTCGTCGCCTACTCTAACGGAATTCTCGTCGGTATTATGTATTTGTACGAACGTCTAGGCAATTGCCACTGTATAATATAACACTGTACATATAGTCCAAACGCTGAGTGGACGCGGCTCAATTGAGTATGTATTGTTGGCCCAATAAACATGATTTTTGAACGTCCTAATCCGTACCGCTACGTAAATCTGGACAACTACAGATTACTACCCAGCTCGGCAATTCTACAAGCGTACTACGTAACGCCGTGATTCTACAGGTTTCTACGGACCGCTACAAATGGCTACGTAAGGTGCCCGGAACTACATCAACTACGAGCTCCTACGATCAAAATCAGCTTTTGCTGATGGGTTTACAATCAAGCGCGGTGGCGGTGTTCTCCATGTCATTCCGTCTCCTTTGCGGCGCTTTTCGCGTGAACTTCATGGTGTAATTCCTCGTTAGCAACTTGTCAAGACCCTACGCAAGCAGTCTCTCCCGACAGACGCTTTATTGGTACCACCTCGTACCTCGCTCGATAAAGAACGAAAAAGATTTCGCCCGGAAGCGCATCACCAGGCTTTTGCTGTATTCTCGTCACTGAGACTTTTTTCCTCGCGTCAGGAGATTGTCATTCTGGAAGAAAAAAGAAAGCACTTATGTTAAGTTTGGTTGGCCCTGCGCAGAGGCGAGACCCGACTAGGTCTGCCTCGAAGCCCGCTTCTGCAACGGCTTGGACAGCGTGATTTCGTCCGTAGAGCCGTGGCCGATGCCCGAGGCATATTTGAGCAATTGGCTGACGGCGACCACACTGTGACACAACCATTCTTTACAACTGCGCGCGCCGCTACTTGCCAAGACCCTGAAGCCATTGATGGGTTTACGGAAAATTACTGGTTATTCCTCTTCACGGTTTGTCTGTGCCTGATTGTTAATTCATACTGCGCGATGTTGGCAGTGCTCTCCCGCAGTAGCGGTCTCACACGGCAGCCGTTGAGGTTGGCTTGGCTTGCGCTCGAGGTCGGCAGAGGTATGTATAAAGCCTCACAGTGGGTCGCGAAGTTTGGACTCATCTTCTCTCTCATGCAGCTTGCTATTTCATCTGTATTTATTCTATTTCTGCCGGCCTCCTGGGCTATAGCAACCTCGAGCGACTGGGATGCCTTGAACGCAGCCGTTGGGGGAAGACTCATCAAAGGCGTTCCATTCAGCAGTCCATGCTTCTCAAATCTTGATGGACAAGCACAACCTCCAAACCCAACTGTTTGCGACGTAGTGATAAATGGCTACGACGACGAGCGTCAGTCATCGCTTCATCCTCTCTTTTCTTACCATCTTAGCGATCTTTCAGTTGTGCGAAGCAATGTATCTGGGGCATACATGATCACGCAGTGGGAAACTTGCCAAAACTCTGGCCAGCAGTGTCTTCTCGATTATCTCGACCCAGAAAATCCCTCGCCATCTCAACTATGTAATAGCGGCAGTATCCCCAATTACTTTGTGAGTTTACCCTGTTTTTCTTCGACATCGGGTGATAGAATCTTTTAGGTGGACGTACTCGGTGCATCTGACGTCGTTGCTGCATTCAACTTTACCAGAAAGACATCGGTTCCACTAGTAATCAAGAACACGGGGGTGCGTATTTCTGACCAGCTTCCGACTTAGACTGAGCAGGGCTCTAGCATGACTACAAGGGCAGAAGCAGTGCCCCAGGATCGCTTGCGTTATGGGTTAGTTCCATGTGCGCCTGCGCTCCGTTTTTGCTAAAGTCAATCTATCTAGACACACAATCTCAAAGATGTAAAGACATTCGGTTTCTGTCAACAGACGGACGCTAATGATATAGATTTCTTACAATGTTAATTTTATTCCTGAAGGTTGTTCGGAATCAAGCCCTGCTCTCACAGTCGGAGTGAGTTCCCAACAACGTGTCGCCGTCGTTCATGCCATTAATATCATTGATTAGGCTGGTGTCCAATGGCTACAGGCCTATCAATTTGCGGATGCAAACAACTTCACCATCGTCGGGGGCACAGATCGCACCGTGGGCGTTTCGGGCGGTTGGGTGCAGGTACACACTCTCGTCTCTCTTTTCGAGACCGTCTTGAGTTTCGTTTCTTCAGGGTGGAGGACATTCAGCCCTTTCGAATACCATGGGCATGGGCGTCGACCGAGTTGTGAGTGCTTCAAAAAATTAATAAAGTCTTCAACGAACGAACGGTTCTAAATAGCTCGAATTCAAAATTATCACTCCCGACGGCGAACTTCGCGTTGCGAATGCTTGCCAAAATACTGACCTCTTTTGGGCTCTCCGAGGAGGTACGGAGCATAGCGTATATGAGATTGTACTAATGACCATACTCAGGTGGCGGCGGCACATTCGGTGTGGTGCTTGAAAGTTCGACGCTCGCGTCCCCCGTGGTAACTGTCCAGGCGATGCTTCTTTCAATCACCGCACCCAGCGCCAACTTCACAGAAGAGTTGTACTCCATCATGCTCGACAACGGCTTGAACTGGGCCGACGATGGGTATGGTGGATATGTCTCTGGCGGCACCGCGGTGTATCTAACGCCCAAATTGACGCCGGAGGAGCATGCCGCAGCCATGGCTCCTATGGTTGATTTCGGCCAGAGACTGAATGCCTCTGGAGCAGGCACCTACGAGCTTGTCGAGTTCCCGACCTGGCTCTCGTTCTTCAACGTCTTTACCGAGACAGAACTGGAAGCGCAGGGTTCCCCGGTTGGGTGGAGCCTGGCTATGGCCTCCCGCCTAATCACACGCGCCAATTTCCAGACTGCATCGGCTCGCAACGAACTCTTGCAAGCTTTGCTTACGGCGACCGCGTTGACACCTACGCTGCTCTTCGACATCACCGCTCCTGCCTCGTTCCCCGGGGACAACACAACTAGTATAACACCTGTTTGGCGGGATGCGATCTACCATGTGACGGTCAAAGTACCCTGGAACTGGAACGCTACGATCGATGAGAAGCTCGGGCCTATGACCTGACGAATACGTCGATCAACCACTTGCGAGAAATCACCCCTGTCGCTTCCTATTCGGTACGAGTGTCAGTGTCTTTGGTTTGAGTTTTTCTGACGGTTCGCTTTTCACTGTTTCAGAACGAGGGGGCAGTCCACGAGCCGGACCATGAACTCGCCTTTTGGGGCAGTAATTATGAACGCCTTTTGGAACTGAAGCAGCAATAGTACGTGGCTACATGCACAATGATTTTTCGCGCCCGCGTTGACCAACTATTCAGTGATCCTGAACACATTCTGGATTGCTGGCAATGTGGTATGATTCCGTTTCCAAATACCCCAAACTTGGGACTCACCCCACGTATTTTTCAGTTGGCTGGGAGCCTTCTTCCCCTCGATTCTCGTGCTACTTGTAAAGTTCCGAATATTGGACTCTCTTCATCGTAGTACCCTTTAAAACTGTTTCGTAAGGTCCTTTCAACATTAGAGTTTCGAAGAGAGAGAAAACGTGCAGCAAATTTTCATCAGTACAGACAGGGCAGTGGTCTAACCGTCTAAGCAAAAAAAGTTCCTGGGACTGGAACAATTCCAGGAGTAAGTACCCCATCATTTTGGTCACCGCCCCGATGAGTGGACAGTAGATTGCTGTATTTTATGCTTCGGGCCCAGAACAAGAAGCCGTCGATCGAGCGTTTAAGCTTGAGCCTCTGGTGTTTTTTTTGTACTGAGGTTTAATCGCCTGATTTAGCTTGGAATCAGTGATGAGATTTGCGGGTGAGGCTGTGCAGGTGCATCTTCCTCTCGCTCATGTCTGTATCTCTCGAAAGCTTACAAGGCTCAGGCACTCAAGATCTGATGTGAATTCAAGTCATAGGAACTTTGGGACCTAGTTCGGCCTTCCACTCGAAGTGTAATCCTGCTCGCTTTGTAATGGGGGCCACAGTCAGATCTTACCAAGCGGCTCTAAGTCTGACCGAGCTTCAAGCAACTTCAAGTTTGTGTGGTAACCGACTCCGGATAGACTCCTCTGCAGTATATAAGCACTTCAGTATGGCTAGAAACCCAACAAAAACTTCAAATCTCACTCGAAATCTCTTTCTCCAATGTACAGCACCAAACTGTTCCAGCCGATCACTGTGGGCAACGTTGAACTAAGCCACCGTGTTGTATTTGCACCCACCACGCGATTCCGAGCCGACGCTGGCCACGCTCCTCTTCCTCATGTCGCAGAGTACTATGGACAGCGCGCTAGCACATCCGGCAGCCTTCTGATCTCAGAAGCGACATTCATTGCACCGCGCGCCGGAGGATATAAACACGCCCCAGGAATCTGGTCGGATGAGCAAATATCTGCCTGGAAAGCAGTGCGTTTCCCTCTCTCTCGCACACCTCCGATATTGAGACTAATTGGCGGTCAAATAGGTGACCGACAGAGTCCACGCAAAGGGATCTTACATGTACCTGCAGCTTTGGGCACTCGGCCGCGCCGCTGATGTCGAGGTCCTCGCAGAGGACGGTCTCCCCTACGTGTCTGCGTCTGGCGTTCCGGTCAACGGCGGACCGACCCCTCGTCCACTCAGCGTCGAAGAAATCGATGAATATGTGGAGCTCTACGCGACAGCCGCCTCGAACGCTGTGCATAGAGCTGGCTTCGATGGAGTAGAGATCCACGGCGCCAACGGATACCTTCTAGACCAGTTCCTGCATGACGGCAGCAACACCCGCACGGACGCCTATGGCGGGTCGATCGAGAACCGTGCCCGGTTCCCACTCCAGGTCGTGGACGCTGTGGTCAAGGCGGTTGGACAGAAAAAGACGGCGCTCCGAGTGAGCCCGTGGGGAACTGTCGAAGGTACTACTTTTCATATTCTTATTCCATCCCAATGCTGACATCTGATTCCAGGTATGAAATTCATCAACAACGACCCGAGGCCTACATACGCCTATCTCACCGCCCAACTCCGTGATCGTTTCCCTGAGCTCGCGTACCTTCACGTCGTCGAGCCCCGGGTGGACGGCTCCCAAACCATCGACGTCAAAGAGGGATACTCGAACGATTTCATCCGCGACATCTGGGGTGACCGTCGCCTCATCAGTGCCGGCGGGTACACGCGGGAGACCGCCATCGCGGCTGCTGAGGGGAAAGGCGACTTGATTGCATTCGGGCGAGCGTATGTCGCAAACGTGAGCTCCCACTCTTGTTTTCCGATCCATATTTCTGACCTCTCTCAGCCGGACCTCCCATACCGACTCCTGCATGCAATCAACCTCTCCATTGGGAATCGCGCATTGTACTACGCGCCCGGAAGCATTGACCCCAAAGGCTATACCGACTATCCTTTTGCGGCTCCTACTATTCAAGCGCATTAAAATTCGGATCGGATTGTCGACTCTGATGTATTTAACCTCGTTGTAGCCCTAGCTTTCCTCCATCTTGATTGAATTTAATTGACTTCCAACGCGCTAATCCGAAATTTTACATCGACCTTGAAGCATACGACCTCCCGAACAAAAACCAAGGACCCGAAATGCAATTCAATGCATGCAATGATGTATCTGCCTCTATAGGCTACTGCCACGATCTGGCTAGGAAGGTCTGGAAATGAGGATACTGGATGCCCGGGAGGCCCTCTTGAATAATACATACAAGATATCGCAACGGTATGTACTCGTATCATGCACTAGAGCTTGTAGCGCTTGACCTTATACGAAGGCGCGGGCATCCCGGACACAGAGCGCTCCCCTACGGCTCCGGCAACTCATCCTTCTCGAAATCCGGGCGCCCTCAGGCGGGACAGGGTGATTTATTGGCGAATGTGGCTGTCGGATCCCCGGGTATTAGCCCTTTACCCATTAGGTTCGCCAGAATTGGGCCGAAGCTCTCGTTCATAATGTGCACTTGCTCGAGCATGGTACGCAGTGTCTCAAAAGTAACGAGGAAGCGACTGCTGCCAGAGAAGATCATTGCCCGCTGTTGAATGGCGGTCTGGACCTAGAGAGACGTTAGACCAGGGATTTTACCGCACAGCAAACTGACAATAACAATAAGCCTTCGTACTATAACCTCATTCTTGATAAGGGCAAATATCATCGGCAAATTCTGGTCCAAGTCCGTACACCCCCGGTGCAGCTGCTCAAGAACGTTGTTGTACTCCTTGCGCTGCTCCGCCGGGACGTCTATCGCAGGCACATTCGGAAGCATCCCTGTCAACCCGAAAATCTTTTAGCGCTCACCAAACGACGACAAACGAACAAGACATTTACGTTCTGGGCTGTAGTCGGCTTTGAGCTTCGCGATGTGCAGCGTAGTAGCCTCAAGATGCTCCCGACTAGGTTGCGCTATGTCAGGTTGTTGGGGCTGCTGCCCTTCAAGCAGGGACTGAGTGGTCGACGGCTGGCGAAGAGCAGGCGGTGGCCCGCCACCATTTGTGCTCGCAGAGGGTTGTGGCAACGTCTCCATGTCAGAACACAACAAACTCGAGCTTGAAGCAGATTCATGTCCCTTCGCAAGCCCAGGCTGTTCCTCGTCATCGGACTCCCTGCTTCTGCTCGCTGCACGTGGCGACGTCTCCACGTCTGAATCAGAACGAAACAGCGAACTCGAACGCAAAGAAGCGGATTCATGTCGCTCCGCAGGCCAAGGCTGCTCCTCATCATCGGACTCCCTGCTTCTGCCCACAGCACGTGGCGACGTCTCCACGTCTGAATCAGAACGGAACAGTGAACTCGAACGCGAAGAAGCAGATTCATGTCGTTCCGCAGGCCAAGGCTGCTCCTCATTATCGGACTCCCTGCTCCAGCTCTCTGTAATAGTGGGTTTAGAGCGCTCTGGTGGTCCGTCCTCCAAAAACAGGTCCTCGTTGTTGTCCTCCATCAACTCGTCCTCACCGTCGTCCGGCCCCAATTCGTCCGCGGCCTCGTACTCGAAACTCGGCTCCTTCCCGTTCAACGAACGCGTCGGCATCGGCGTAGAGTGAATTCGGTGTTCTCTTCTTCCTCATCCGAGCCAGGAAGGCAAAACGTTCCCGGCACCATCGGATCCCGTCTGTATGGGTTCTGATACCACAAATATGGCGAGAACCTCACGGGTGTACTCGCAGCGCCGGATGCCACCGTGCTCGCGCTCGCAGAGGGTGGCGGCGGCGTCTCCGCGTCTGAATCAGAACGAAACAGCGAACTCGAACGCGAAGACAGGGATTTATGTCGCTGTCGCTTCGAAGGCCCAGGCTCCAGCTCATCATCAGCCTCGCGATTCCTGCGCCGCTTCGCGGGCCTGAGCTCGATGCCTGGTAAAGGGGGCTGGCCGGGCAGTCGCTAGAACCTTGCGTTAACGACGCACAATACCGCCAGAGACAAACATCGAATGCCCACTTTGAAAGTGAACTGGCACGTCATGAACCCCGTCTTGCCCTTTGCTCGAGTCGCCTGCATCCCGGCGTGAATCCGTTGTCGCGCGGATGCATGTGGAAACACCCACCTCAGTGACGGTGTACAGCCCATCGTAGCGATATCTACACGAGCCATGTTCAACATTGAGGGAGGGCAGAGAAAGAGAGACCCACCGGCCCTTGTCCGGCGCATACCGCGAGCTGAACCCGGACCCCCCGCGGACGACGCGCACAGGCGACCCGTTTATCTGGGACAGCTGGAGGCTCAAATTTCCGCCGGTCCACTCTTGGTCCCGTTCTTGGGCGCCCGACCACGTCTAGAGCAGAATGTTGAATCAAACTGGCAAGCCGGCAGTGGCAACTCACGTTCTTTCCACTAGACGTTTTGGATCCGCGTCCGCCTAAGTAGTATGTAGGGATGGTCAACTCGGAAAGTTAACGAAAGGAAGCAGACCTTCGCCAGTGTATATACTTCCATTGCATCCCAAATTACGGGATGAACAAGATGGAATTAAAGAAGGAGGCTACGCACAAAGTTTCTCCCCTGTCCTCGTCGTCTTCGTAGCCGCCAGACCTATGTAAGACTAAGTAACGACTGAGAAAACCTGCAGGAGCGGCGTACATAACGATCGAGTACGCTCCGTCCTTTTTCGAACCGTGGATACCTGCCCGGGTGGGCGCATGCACGCCCGCTCCGGAGCATTCCAAGCGGGACAGGAACGTCGAGAGGACGGGCACATCTGGGATGTGGCCGTATATTTTACTATGTACAAAAATATTGTGAATTCACGCGTTGTAATTTAACCTTTCGAGGACGCACGGGTCGATGCCGGCCTTGCGGACCATTTTGACCTTCTTCCGGGGACGCGTGGAGGCAGGAGTCGGAGCGCGCTCGGGTAACGCAGAGTCAGCACGGCCGGGGCTCAATGACCCAGATTCAGCCCCTACGGCGAGAAGAGGTGTAGATAGACCAGAACACTTAGGGTCTTTGAAAATATTATACTGGCAAGATGCTGATGACCCATATTCAGTGGTGGGGAGTATGGAATACCCAGATGTCTCTCCAGCGCAAACGAGAAACGACATGAGTGAAAGAACAAAGATGAAGAAACAATAAGACCCAACAACGCCAACCGGCGATATTCTTCGTGCTTCGTGTCGTCGCGTCTTCGAATTCTTGCCTTGTACTCTATTCTGATCATTGTTTACCTCTCAGTCAAATAATTCGAAATAACCCTTTGGACGCGTCGGAGATCTCCTTTCAAGCAACTCGTGGGCGTGGCTATGACAACCCAAGACAGGGTCACGCTTAAGATCCTCCTCTGATCAACATCTCACTTTTCTCTCTACTCTGTGCAGCTCTGTGCTCTCGTCGCTCTGCTTTCCTGGTTCTCCAATAGGCGGTTCCCTTCTCTTGTCTCTTGACCTCTTTCTGTGTTATTGTTATGTCCGCCTCGTCCTTGTCCCCGAACGAATATGCGGCTCCTTCGCCCAATGCAGTCACTCGTACTGTCGCAATTATCAAACACCATGCCTTGAACTCTCGCTTCGACATTGAGCGTCGCATCCAGGAAGCCAGCTTCGAGGTTCGCGCGCCTTTTGACCTCCGGAATGAATGGATCGAAGCTCACTGGATTCCCACTGCAGATCGTCAAAGAACGTCAAATGGAATTCGACGTAGAGTCTGATCCGGAGACCCTCTACGAGCTCTTTGGAGAGGACGCAGTCTCCCTGGGCGAGTGAGTATCCCTGGAGCCTTGTTCGGATGTATACTGAGACCTACAAGGGGCCCTGTCTGGGTTTATGTTCTCGAACGCCGGCGGGCGGTTGAGGTGTGGCTCACCCTCATGGGTGACCGGGATCCAGAGGTGGCGCGCCAGGAGTCTCCCAATTCTCTGCGCGCGCTGTACGGCACCGTTCTCGAGCAGAACGCGCTCATGGGTTCCCCGGACTCCGAAACCGCGGAAACCCAAATCGCCTCCCTCTTCGCCTCCTCGCCCCCGTTCCCCACCTCTGAACTGCCGGACGCAGACGGGCGTTTCGCCTCCATGCGCTCCATGTCCTCCTCCGTCCTCGACGCGCTCCGCCAAACCACCTCCGACGAGGGCTACGCGCCCTCCAACCCCTCCACCAGCCAAGGTCGGCTTGCAAACGGCAAGCCGCTTTTCAAGGCGCGCCCCCTCCCCACCACGCACGCCGCGCCCGACATCGTCCCGCGCATGACCAAGGCCGCCGCCCTCCGCGCGGGCCAGGCCGTCGCGGGCGCCGGCGGGCCCTCTGTCCCACGCGAGCCTCTCACGAAGGAGCGCCTGGCGCAGACGTTCGCCAACGTCCCTGGGCACAAGCGCGCGGAGAGCATAGCGGTGGCGAGCACCGCCGCGCCGACAATCGCGCCGCGCATGACACGCGCCACCGCGCTCCGCCTCGGCGTACCCATGCCTGCGCCCGTGAGGCGCCAGCCATCAGATAGCTCGGAACGACAGACCTTTGAGGGTGTGCCGGGGCACAAGCGTCGCGAGAGTATCACTGTGGCCGCGACAGCTGCGCCCACCGTCGCCCCACGATTGAACAAAAGCGCTGCCCTGCGCGCGGCGAAGGATTCTGGCCCGCCGTCGTCGTTCCAGTGTGCGTTTCCCCTCTTTTCTTTCATTAAAAAATATTTTACTGAACATTCATACGTATAGTCCGCGCGCCAACAACACCGAAGCTGCCCGGTCTCTCGCGGAGCAACTCCACCAGTGCCCTCGGGCAGAACGCCAATAAATTCCCGTCCCGACCCGCCAGCGCCCAGGCCAAAGCGCCCCCAGCGCCCCCGCCCACACGCGCCCGGCCCTCCAGCGTCTCCGTGCGCCCCGCCGCGCCGCGCGCGTCCATCCTCCCCAACGTACCTAAACCTACACGTGCGGATACCGCGCCGCCCTCTGCGTTTGCGCTGAACGGCGCCGCGTCTCGAAGGACCAGCTCCGCCATGTCGCAAAACACGAATGGCGAGGCAGCGCGTCCGAAACCGCGCCCGTCGAGCATCAGCACGCCGACCATCGCGCCAAGGACGAACCGCAGCGCGGCGCTCCGGGCGGCGAAGCAGGAGGCGGAGAATGCGGCGGCGCTCAAGGCTGCGGCGCGGAAGGCGGGAGGGAGGCCGAGTGCGCGGCCTGCACCGGCTATTGCGACGTTTTGAGTGCGGGCTTTTGAGTGAGCGGGGTGGTCTTCTTGATCTTGATCCATCGGCGAGCATTTATGGCGAGATGGGGATGCAAATCCCTCGATGGAGGAGGTGCACATATCTATGGATGTCGACGGAAAGTAGGAAGGAGTGGATGCATGCTGGATCTACCTATGTGTTTTTATCTACGCTTATCTTCTATGTATATTTCCGTTCCTGTATATGCAACCCTGGTCGTACCTCTTTGACAGAAATACACCATACACAGCGCGTGTTTATCCTGTATCAGAATTCAATGAGAGTCCAACTCGAAGTCGACTGTGACCTCGACCATCATTTCTTGCCCCACGGCTATGGTCGGCGTAAATGGCGGTCCTGGTGGAGCGGTGGGCCACTTTCCATCGCAACACGTGATCGCGTTTTCTTCACGATTCTCATTTATTTAATAGACCAACGGAGGTCAGGGAGACGTGAAATTACACCGCGACCGCTTTGCAGTAACTTGAACCTGTCTTCAATACAACCTGCATCATCTTCGCAGAGCCGGAGCCTACTTTATCGACGCGTCGGGAACAACAGAATGGACTGCTCCTGGTCCCACGTCTCGCCCACCCGCGGAGGCGGCAAACTAGTAGGCGCGACCTCAACGGACGTGCTCCCGAACGCACCTTGCGCTTTCAGTTACTCTATCATCACCTGTTAGGGCACAGTAAATGTCTAATCGACTTTCTTCTCCCTTCGTTGCACGAGCCGGACCCACGTCTCCGTCCTACGCTCCGCGCCGACCTTGGACATGCCACTCTTTCTCCATCTCCATCCAAAAGATTCCAAGCGTCTATGCTACGTACCCGCTCATTACTCTTTCGTGGAAGGATCGGTTCTTTGTCGGAAATACACAACACATAGAGCGGTTATCATGTACTGGTCGGCCCCACAGAGCTTGGTTGTTCCCACAGGAGAACTGCAGCTTGCAAAATTATCGGGTGTAAATTAAGGAAAGAGGAAAGGGAGAACGCCATGGGTACTTTACATTATCTATCTTACATCCGCCTCCGTGCCGTCCCCTAGTCTGTAGATGAGCCGCCAGGTGGTTATACATCCCCGAATATGCGCTTTCTGTTAGAAAATGAGTACGTACATTCCTTAAGACGCAAGAAAGAAACAAAGCCAACTCACAATCTCACCGGCGCCTCGCTAAACACCGTCGTCCCGCCCATCATCTCCCTTGTCCACACGTCGCGCAAGAACCACCCCACATGGCCTACGGCGCACCCGACCAGGTCGCCCGCGGCGGCTTTCCAGGTGCCGTTGAGGATCCACGAGAACGCGACGAGCGCAATGGGGAGGTAGGGCGCGGTGATAGTGATGAGGCCAAAGAGCGAGATTGGGGTGGAGGGATGGCGCCGGGACCAGAGGTAGATAGGGACGAAGGCGAGGGAGGAGGAGAGGAAGGGAAGGTTGAAGAGGGGGGAGAGGGCCTGGTGTTGTATAAATTATAGAACAGAGATGAGGGATATGGGAGAACGCACGAGGAGCATCATGGAGGATAGGAGGAGGAGCCAGAAATAGTCCGCTTTACGGTTCGGGAAGGAGGATTCTTCAAGCATCCGGCTGTACCGCATGCTAACGAAAGACAATGAGAACGGAGTCAAGGAGCGGCGAGACGAGGGGCGAGGTAGGACGCACAAGAAAAACAGATGGAAGACAAAATCCAGAGAAATCGGCCCGAAGTAAAAGAAAGTCGTCCCGGCGCGCCACGGCTATATAGTACGCCATACCCTTAAGCAACGACAATCTAGAGCAAAACAGAGGAAGAACGTCAAACCTGGCCGTTTAGGAAGCTTTTGGGGCTGAAATAGAGCTGCAGTGGGGTTACTAGTTGGCATTGCTAGGTTGGATGAACGAAAATTGAGGCGAAGATCCACGGAAGCAAATATTCAACGCACTACTGCGAGACTGGTGAGAACGGACAAGGCAAGCCAGCCTCTAGTGATAGGAGGGATTTGTGCGACCCATGCCTCGATACCGACAGGCATTGGAATATAGAATGTGGTGGAAGCGGGAGAGAGCGGGGTCGGATTCGAGAACGTGGCGGTCGGGTTTATCGGGTTCATGTGCCGAAGCGTACTGATAAGATTAGATCCAAAAAACATCGTTCATATCATACTCCATGGCAGAATTTGTTCGCGACGGCTGCGCGACGGTGTCTGCCCGGAGGTGATGGAATGGGCGAAGGAAAATATCCCAGACATGGATATCAGTGCGGAAGTTTTGGGCATTGAATCGTTATATCCAAATCGGAAATTATAATACTTAGGATGTGCATACGACTGGCAAACGTGAATATTCCCCAGTCAAGCTTCCTGGAGCAATGTTTCCAGAGTTTGAATTTCTACGAGGGGCCCATCCTCGTCTCCTTCGGGACCAAGGACCTCAAGAACTTCCTTCGCGTCTTGGAGGTACTTCTGGCACTCCTGCTTCACCGTTTTCTCCGCAGCCAAATCCAGACTTTCCGATACGACTCTGTTCCAATGTGTTTTCGCCATTTCCAGAAGATGCATCCCTTGATAATATAAGTGAGAGATCTGCCAAAAAAAAAAAGGAACACCCACCAATCTGCGGGTAATTTGGAGGATATATGAGGCGGTACAAAGCCAGAAGCGTCATTCCGGAACTGAGCGCTGTCGCGTATGGTCCGTCGTGCGATGCGTCTCTGAACGTTTGAGCAACGGATGTGATGAATGATTCATGGAAAACTGGGAGCAGGTCGGTGGGAAAGGGAACGGAGTTGGTCGTCAGCGTTAGACCATCGTGGGGAGTCGCCTTCATGAACTGCATGAGTTTGCAGGCAAGATCATCTCTTTCGCTGGTTTCAGCTGGAGGGGTCGGAATCGGCCCGACTTTCTCGAAGAAAAGGCACGAAGGGCAGCGACACTCGAATCCGTACGTCAACTGGAATATTTGTTGACGCGACTGAAGGAGGGCGGGGTCTAGATAAGGCAGGCAGATCTACATAACCCATAAGCGGGACTCGAGTTAGATCTCGTTTCTCACCTCTTCCTCTTGTGCGATCTCGCGAAGGGCAACGACTTCCATCTGCGGCAGATTGGACCCCGAGAGTACATATTTGGCAGCGGCATTCGGCAGACAAGAATGGTTAAAAAGCCTGCTCGCGAGAGGAAAAACTCCATGCCCGAAAGTTGTGAGGTGAGAATGTATCACGAAGTTGTTGTTCCCGAAGCGGCGGTATATATCTCTCACCACAGATTCTGGGATGCGAGTCGAGCACGCAATCGGAGGTAAAGGCAATTCAACAGGGCCGGGCAATAGGCAGGTAATGGTATCGATGCGGTCGTCATTGCCAGGGCCATCCAGCTGAGCGACGAGATGCGATAAAAGAAACGCATCTAACTTTTCGTGCGGCGCAAGTGCCTGAAAGGCCAAAGAAGTGGTATATTTGGCAAACCGTCTGCCGTGATAGCTCAGTCGGCGCGCAAGGATGGTTAAGGAAATGAACAACGCAACTTGCATATCTTTTTGTGATGCGCTTGCCATTGTACAGTTTGACAACTAGTACTGCAATACCAGTATGCTGCACACCCAGTGCACTTCTGTAGCGTAGCAACTCTGTGGCACGCATCGCATCTCTTGCCCTTTTCCCCAGGTAGAAGAACGGTAGCGAGGGCTTCACAGGACACAATTACAAAGCCAGCGGCTAGTGGTTTTCGCGCGACTGCTTGGGATCTGCCAGAACCGTCATGAGGTTCGAGTTTGACACTTCCATTCGAAACGCGTCCGAGAAAACTGCTCGGAAATCGTATTCGAAATCCTAATGTGAAAGACCCAGTGAAGGATTCTGAAAGGAGTCGACAACGACGTAAACGCGACCAGTCACGCCGTGACAAGGCTTTCAAAGCCACCTCCTCTACCGCGACGCGCGCAAAAACCTCAGTTAAAAGGTAAATATACCAGTCAGTTTTGGTCTTTACCCGTCCTCAACCATCGCAGATGGCTAGCTTGAACAAGTTGGCCATACGCGGCATCCGCTCGTTCGACGACAAGCAGATTTCAGTTATCGAGTTCTTCTCCCCAGTCACGGTTATCGTCGGCCACAATGGCAGCGGCAAGACCACTATCATCGAGTGTCTCAAATATGCTACCACTGGAGACCAGCCACCGAACACCCGCGGCGGTGCTTTCATCCACGACCCCAAAATGGCAAACGAGAAGGAGGTCAAGGCGCAGGTCAAGCTTCGGTTCCATTCAGCCAACGGGACTCGTATGCTGGCTGTGCGGAATTTGAGTGTTACTGTCAAGAAGACCGCCGGCTTGACGATGAAGACTCTGGAAAGCATTCTTGCTCTCGCTGACAATGACTCTGGCAAAGGTGGCAAGGTTCGTCGCGTACAGTGTTTCCAAGTCTGGTAATGCTGATGTTCAATGAAAAATCAGAGAGGCGTCATCTCGACCAAGTGCGCCGAAATGGATACCGAGATCCCTCAGCTACTTGGTGTATCGAAGGCGGTTCTTGAAAACGTCATTTTTTGCCACCAAGAAGATTCATACTGGCCTCTAGCCGAGCCAGCTGCTCTGAAGAAGAAGTTCGATGATATTTTCGAGGCTACCAAGTACGTTTGTTTTTCTTTGTGGCTTACTCGTGTAATGTTTTTTCCAGATACACCAAAGCCCTCGACTCGATCAAATCCCTGCGCAAAGACCGCGTAGCTGAACTGAAGACGGAAAAGGAACGCCTCGACGGCCTCTCTCGCGAGAAAAACCATGCGGACAAGCTCAAGGCCCGTATCGCCGACCTCAACCAGACCATTGCCGCGAAAGAGGTCGAGCACGACGACACGAAGAAAGCTTACGACGAGCTTGTTGTATCCAATCTGAAGTTTTTCGAATACGCGACCCATTTCCGCGAAGTATACCTAAAAGTGGACAACGCGCAGGAGAACATTGTCAAAATTCAAGCAGATTTGGACGAGGCTCGAGTAAATCTTCAGGAGATGCCCGGTTAGTTTATCCTGAACCACGAGTCATCTTTTCGACCCTGATTATGTGCAGGCACCTTCGAGGAGTTGAACGCAAAACTCAACAGCTCCGACGGGGACCTACAGGTTCCGCGGCGCAAGCTCACCGCCGAAAGGAACAAGAGCGACGCAATCGAAGAGGAGCTCAACGCCGCCCGAAAGCAACACACGGAATATGCCAAGCTGCAGGGGACGTTGAAGGCTGAACACGATGTGCGAAGCCCGTCAGTGCATCGCATGATTGTCCTGACGGAATTTTCTAGGCCCAGCAGGACCGGATAGCTGAGCGGGAGGCTCTGATTCATAAACTTGGGGAAAAGTTCAAAATTAAAGGCTTCAGTTCTTCCGGCCTGGTTTCAGAACAAGTCGTCGAATTCGTATCGAAACTTGACGCCTTGGTGCGAAAGCAGAAGGGGACCGTTGAGACCCTCCAGGTAATATCTCCCAGTTGCAATGTGCATTAGCTGATGCAATCGTAGCGTGACGCTCGGTCCAAAAGCGACGAATTCACTCGCAAATCTGCCGAGTTGAACTCCGCTTTGCAAGGTTTCAAAGCGCAAAAGAATTCGCTTCAAACTCAGCTTGTATGAAACATCGTCCTACTTGTTGTTCAATCACTGACTCTTTCCGTTTCAGACCAAAAATCAGGCTTCCATAACGCGCGATGAGCGGGACCTTGAAGCTTCTCAAAATCTCCAGTCGGAGCTACGCACCCTGACAGGTGATATCGAGGAAAAGCAAAGCCGACTGGCGAAGGCTCAAGCGGAAATCACGGCTGCCAAGTATGACGAGCGTCTGGAAGAAAAGACCGCGAATACAAGATTATTGGAGGAGCAACGAGATGCTTTGAATTCCGAGTTCAAAGCGCTCAATATGCATGCGGATTCGCGGGCTAAGTTGGACCTGAAGAAGAAGGATGTAAAGGCCAAGACCACAGAAATCGAAGCGACGTTGGTGGTGTTGTTTCATCCAGCGGAGAGTTCTAACCACTTTTGACTTTTTTTTAGAGTTTCGAACGCAAACAGCAGTTTCCGCCGTCTTGTGGGAGCCGAGCCTCAAATTGACACGATGGAACGGGAAGTGGACCGCGTAAACGTGTGAGTGACCGCTTTTTGAACCGGCCAATAATTAGAATTGATTTTGCTCTTCTCCAGTGAGAAGGAGCGAGAACTTGGCGAGTTGGAAGTGGAAGCCTCTAGTGCCAATGGTGCTTTACAGCAAATCCAGAGCCTTTTGAGCAGCTTGAGGGCACAGCTGAAGACGAAGAAAGACGAACTGAAAGGTGTGCAGCGCTGACTGGGCATTAACCTTGATCTTACCTCTCGTAGGCCTGGAGAAGCAACTCAAGAATGATCTCGAACACGAAAGTCTAGACGCTGCACTGGAGGAGGCTACCAATGAGGTCGATCATCGTAAAAGGTTGTTCCCCGCGCTATGCGACTTGTAATTTCCGCTGATGGACTTAAACAGCGTCGCGAATGCGACAGCTGGAAGCAGCGCGGTGTATGAGCACTTGCTACGAGTCGGAAAGCAGAAGAAAGTGTGCACAGCATGCAATCGGCACATGGAGGACCATGAGGTGGTAGTGTTTGAGAAATATGTAGGTTCCCCTTGCAATTGCAGCTCGACTATTATTAACCCCGTGGTTTTAGTTGAAGGATCAAATGAAGAAATCATCACCCGAGTCCGTCGCTACCGTTAAGGAAGAATTGAAGGAGTGGGAGGAGGAGCTGTCGAGGTTGCAGAAGCTGCGCCCTGTCTTAGCCTCAAGGGACCGCCTCAAGGACACTGAAATTCCCGAACTGGAAGCCAAGATCAAGGAACAAGACGGCAAGATCTCCGCCGCCACTGCTACTGCTGAATCCGTACGTTTTTATTCTACCCCAGTCGTCGTATGACTCAAATGTCTGTCTCAGCTCAGCGAGAAAGTCGAGGATTTCAAACGGGATCTGCGGGATATCCGGAATCTTAAGACTCAGGCCCAAACTGTTTCCCGTTTGCAGAAAGAGCTGAAACGAGCGCAAGAGGACGTTGTAGATGCCGAGACACAGCTGTCTGCCACGGGATCCACCAAGACTTTGGACGATGTTCAAAACGAACTTGACGAGCTGTTGGCTGAAATGTGGGTTTCATCTTTAAATCTACCTCCGAGCTTGTACTAAGGGGTTCAATGATAGTCGGAAGAATGACAAGCAGAAGGAAAACCTCGTCAAAGAGAAGGAGAAGAGGACTTCTTCTATGCGAGTCTATGAGAACCAGATTCATGCGATGGAGATGGAATCCGTAGATCTAAAGACCAAGATTCGGGCCAGAGATGAGAAGGAAAAAAACATCGAGCGCATGAAGAAGGAGATTGCTGCCTACAATACAGGGATGAAGGTGCTGCTCGTCTCCTCGTCCCGTCTCAGAAAACCAACCTTTCGCAGGACGAGGACGCCAAGATACTTCAAGCTCAGGCGCCCATTGATGATCTAGCGGAAGAGCATTCGCGGGTTCAGAAAGAGTTGAATTCCGAGATCCAGACTGCTCAAAATTTGTATCAAGACCTCCAATCGAACAACGACCGGCTACGAGAGAACAACAAGAATGTCGAGCTGTGAGCAACCACTCAAGTTTTAATTATTTTCTTGACGGCTTTTAGTTACGTTCTCAAGAAACGCGACCAGAAACGACAGGAAGTTGAAGCTAAGTCGGAGGAAGTCGAGCTCGAGATCAAGGAGCTAGAGCGTAGTCTTGAGGCCGCGCGGGAGGTGATCAAGACGATCGAGAAGGAAATCAACGAAAGCGGGTCATACCTGGCGACTCTCCGGGAGAATATCCGGGTCCACAAGCTGATGCGGGAGATCAAGAGCCTCCAGGATCTTATTGCCTCGCAAGATATTGAGGGCGCCGCCAAGGCCAAGCGGAATTTCGAAGACAAGTATACACCTGCGAAGAACAAAGAGATGGAACTTCAAACTGCGGTCCGTATCCAGCCTTTTGAATGTTATTATTATCTTGTTCACGTTGTGCAGTATGCCCACATGGCTGGCGAGCTTAGTTCGAGCAGAAGCCAACTCAAAACCCTCGAGTCTGATCTGAGGGACTTCAAGGACATCAATAAGAAGTACACCGATCAGCTTATTAAAGTCAAGGTACCACAGTCTCGAATTATGCCTCCAATATATTGCTCAATGCCGGTAGATGTCCGACATGGCCAACAGCGATTTGGAGAAATACGCCAAGGCTCTAGACAAGTCAGTGTTCTGCGTCGTGGCTTTTTGTTGCACTAATAACTGTTCCCAGTGCGATCATGAAATATCATGGGCTTAAGATGGAGGAAGTCAACGATACCATGAAGCACCTGTGGAACAAGACGTACCAGGGAACCGGTACGAGCCCTTGGTGATTATTCTTCCTCCATATGCTCAGAGTACGGCCGCAGACATCGATGGCATTAAAATTCGATCGGACGTCGAAGGCGGCGCATCCAAGCGCTCTTACAATTATCGGGTATGTGCCAAGCTCGTCGATATTATCCCGATTCGCTCGGTCGTTTACCGTCTGCCAGGTCGTCATGACCAAGGACCAGGTGGAAATGGATATGCGCGGTCGGTGCTCAGCTGGGCAGAAGATGCTCGCCTCAATCATTATCCGTCTGGCCTTGTCGGATTCGTTCGGTCAAAATTGTGGTATTCTCGCACTAGACGAGCCGACCAATGCTCTTGATACGGAGAATATAGACGCGCTCGCGGCGAGTCTAGTCGAGTGCGTCTTATCATTCTAATTCCCCGCCCAATAAAGACTTTTAGGCCATGTGCTCATCGCGTTTAACAGTATCATCAAGGAGCGGAGAAACCACTCGAACTTCCAGCTCATCATCATCACGCACGACGAGAACTTCTTGCGAAAGCTTGGCCAGAGCGATGTGATGGAATACTACTGGTGAGTATGGTGGCTTCAAGCCAGAATAATGCTGAATTTCCTCAGGCGCGTGTCTCGAGACTCGAGACAGAAGTCAGTGATAGAGCGACAGCGGTTCCGGTAGTCGTGTCGCTTCGGTGCCTTCGTTTGCTTGCTTCCATCTCATCTTGTAATATTAGCATTTTGACGCGCGTATTTACGACGCAATGTAATACATTCTTCTAATTGTGCCACGGAGAAATATCGACAATTTGTCGACTCTATGCTACTGCTAAAGGAAGACCGTTGGCACCGAGTAGGGATTCCTCCGGGCCTAATACGCGAGGGCCGCCACCAACACGCGTGTGGATGAGCCCTTTGACGGCCCCGGCCTCCCAAGTCTTGGCGACATTCGAATTGAACCCGGACACGAGTGCACCTGATGCAGCACCTCCAAATAGACTAAAAGGGTCCTTGAAAGCGTCCTGCTGGGGGAAGTAGTGCACGATCAAGCTGATAATCTCCTTCATGTGCGCGGCCGGCGCGTAGATGACCGCGTTGGGTCCGGCATCGTAAGTGTAAGCCGCCTTGCGCTTCCCGCCGTTCTCGGGCAGCAGTGCAACGCGGTTGTACTCCTCGATCACCGCGATGATCGCGCGGCTGACATCATTCATGTAGAAAATAGGCGGCGCTGTATCGAGACAAACGGCGTGGAACTGGTTCGAGTCGGCCATGGTGATCTCTGCGAAGCGGTCAAAGTCGCGCGCGAGAATAGCTGCGGAGATGTCGGCCATGCGTTCTGGCACGCAGTGTTTTATGCGGTGCTGCAGAAGCGCGGAGGTTTCGACGGTGCGCTGCATGCCACTTGTCGAGCTGGTGCCTTTTTTGGTGTCGCTTACGACACAGATAAGGGCGTGGATGTCGGGCCAGTGGGTCTCGGGGGCGACCTGGACTGCATGGGAGTCGAGCCCCGAGGGGAGATCGCCCGCGTTCCATGCGACAAATCCGCCAAGAAGAGAGCGACAGGCGGAACCTGAGCCCTGGCGGGCGATCAGGGAGAGGGTGGTGGGTGGACTGGGTAGGGCATATAGTGCGGCAAGGGAGGCCGTGAGTGCAGCGAACCCAGATGCGGATGAAGCCAGACCAGCAGCTGTCGGGAAGTTATTGTACGACGCGATATGCACGGAGAATGTCGACAACTACAACAGAAATCAAATCGGAAGCAATCAACCGCAGGGCTTCAACGTACTCGAGGAACGGATGCGTCAACGTCCTCCACCAGTTCTTTCCGCATCCGCTTCATCTCGGAGATGCAGGTGGCCATACGGCCACCAGCCTTGATGTCCTCCTCGACACCATTGAGCCACAGACGGTCTTTCTCGAAGGATGGATCGGCGCGAGAGGTGGTTGTTGAGCGGAGATGGTCCTGTCAAGGGTCACAGAAAGAGAGGAGTTGGTGGGCAAGATGAGCTTGGTGTCGCGCTTTCCCCAGTACCTGAATCGCGGCAAATGAATCAGGGAATTGTAGAGAAGAGTAAACCGACTTGATGCATGCGATGTTGACTGGGGCAGATGTGGTTGCTGTGAAGAGAGCCATCGAGGTAGGCGAAACGATCGTACGACTATATGTAGTGGTCGCTTTATCACACCTAAGCGAGGGAAAAAATCGATCCACTGCAGATCCCCTGCAAAATGATGAGCCCCACAAGTAGTCCGCACGCGTCTTGTTTCCAGTACTTTCTACGACTTCCGACGGGAGAGGACAGGACAGGAGGGATGTATTGCAATGGTTGCGGCACATCCGATTAACACGAGTACTCCGGTATTTCCTGTACATCAAAACCGTGCGAAAGTCGCGTCGGGTCGCGTCGCCAAAATTAGTGGGTGCTCTTAGCCTCATGAGATAGCTCTAAGCTGCAATTACCGATACCCCGACAGAAGGATCTTGACCTGATCAATCTGAGGCGCGATCGGGCAGGCGCACTGTGACGAGCACGGCCGTTTTCAAGTTCCAAACTTCAACTTGAAGTTTGACGGGACGGGACGGCGTTCAGCGGGCTGTGGGACGGCCGCAATCGCTCTATAAGTCGTGAGCCAGGGTTAGAATGTCGCATCTTCCCCGGGAATCGAAGCTATTCCATTCCTCGCTTGTATTTCCTTTGGTTCTACTGCGGTGAGTCGAATGTGTCGGCTACGGGGTTGTGGAGGCGTTCAGGGACCCAGTTACCCCCTGGGCCCCCGCGTTCGGGCGGGGTGGCGTGTGGTGTGATTCTACTTACTTCTGAGTCAGTTTGCCATTGGACGTTCATGGCGAGTTGGAAAATTCAAGGAAGGCACATGTACAGTTATTCAGGATAACATTCAAGAGCCGGCCACACAGACGGCCACAACATACAAAGCAATTTCTGTGTAGACCGGTAACATGTCTACGAGACACAGGTGTCTGTCGACACTTATTTTCATGGACAGATCGGTCGGCGGTAATTTCCGCGAGCCATTGGTGCAAGAAACCTAGTACTGTTCAAACGTTCAAACTCGAGTCCGAATCAGGCCGCGGTAACTGCCACAAATTGTGAGGCGCGACGACGATTTTAACGGACATAACGGCGAAATAAGAAAGAAAGAATTGCACAGAGCCCCATAAAGGGTTCTTCAGTACAGCCTACTCAAAGTAAGCACCGAAAGAACCCTTTTACCAATAGTAGAGGGATCAAAATAAAATGCTTGAGGGCCGTAAATCACGTCAAGAAATTGGGTTCCGCATCTCCGCGAGCGTCGAGTTGTGTTGAGCGCTGGTAGCATCGAAGGGATAGTCAATGTGTAATTACGCTCCTGCAGGGCGTTGCTGATTCGGGGGGCTATTCGGCGTAAATTCAACAGAAACTCCGATAATAAAAAATGGGTAGCGTCAGAGTGGTAGCCTAAGGGAATATTTAGCATTGAGGATGGGTAAAGGATGGACAGATACAGGAAGCTAGGGTCTACTTGAACGTCGGCCAGTGAACCTTCAACTTTGTGAGCTGGAAAATTCAAGGCAGGTGCAGTTATTCAGGATAGTATCTAGAGCCACACACAACCCACAAATCGTTCTTAAGCCATTTCCTGTCGTTGGTGTAAGAGAGATGCTGCAAAACTGATTTGAACTTGTTTCAAACTCAACAATCACTGTTAGTAATTGCCACAAACTGGAAGGTGAACGACGATTTCCGCGGAAACACCGGGTGAAATGAGAAAGAATGAGTTGCACACAGACCCCCATGAAGCATCCAATACAGCCTGCTCCAAATGAGCACTGAATTTACCCAGCGCCGAGGGATAAAAATCCATGGGGACCGGAACTCGAGTCGAGGAATCGCGTCGGGCATCTTACACCATTTGCATAGTTAACTGTTGAGCGTTAGATACCCATTTTAAGAAGGGTGATGACGCATACAAGGGGAAAATAATGGTTTGCACAAACCCCATGAAGTATTCAATACAGCCTACTCAAAATAAGCATCGAAACAGCCTTTCATCCGGCGCAGAGCGATTGACGGCCGGAAATCGAGTCAAGAAATCGTGTCGGACATTTTACACCATAATTCAATGTGTTTTGAGCTGTGCTGAGCGCTGGATACACCGATAGCCAATGTGCAATTACGCGCATGCAGGGCGTTGCTGATTCGGTTTGAATTGAAGAGAAGATCCGACAAAGAAACGCGTGGTGTCAGAGTGGTAGTCTAAGGAAAGACTTGGATAGTCAGACGATGGGCAGATGATACAGGAAGCCAGGCAAAACCAGGTAAAAGTACTAGGCGTCAAGAGGCAATGCAGATCAGATAAGATTAAAAATAAAGTTTGCGTGCACGTGGCGGGCCGTTTCCAGCGTTCGCACGCTTGTCGTCCTCGATCACTCGAGGCTTTGCAGTGGGCGTTCCTTTGGCTTTGTTCACAATAACCCCACTTTGGAGCCCAAGCATGTTGTCGCGGGTGACGCACGCTGCGCAACCTGCGACTAACTTGGCACACCACTGGCAAGCACCGTCCGGTTGAGCCTGAGATCCCGGTGATCCCGAAGGAGGACAGAACATTTCAAGCACAGTACTTGGAGTCGAAGTTGGGGCCAGTGGCCCCAAAATGAAAGATTCAATGGCTGAAATATAACTGGTTCGAGTATTCTCTTCGCACCAGCGCTCACACCCTCCCCTTTCAGGGCGCAATTATGCCTTTTTTGGCTTTTGTCAATTTCCCACCTGGCTTGTGCCAACTTCTGTGTTCTCATATTCCTCAAATGCTGCAGGAATGAAAGGCTGGGCTTTGGCGGTGTTTGAGCTGATACAGTGATAGAGTTCTCAATTTACCGCCAAAATGTCAAGTCGAAGTGACTTTCTTCAATCGTTCACAATTCTCCGCAGCCAACGGGTTTTTCACGGGTCGAATTCCGAGCTTCTTGTTCTTGGCGTTAATTTTAGGTTCATTCAGTCGGAGTAATCTCCGCGTCACCACCAATGCCTCCGGATAGATTTTTGCGAATGATTGGGGTCGACGACTGGAACCACGTCATTCCGTAAAGTTAGATCCTGGGCGTTCCCATCTTGGTGCTAACGCCGTGGGAGACCCACTTCCTCTCTCGTTTACCATCATCCCTCTTCCCCGACATAATCTAGGCAACCATGGTGCATATCCCAATGCGAACCACCCGATCAGCTATGCCTGGGTATCATGCGACGTCTTGCCAGCATTCCCTTTTTATTTTCACCGCCTTTAGCCGCCGAACGCTTCCCTTGAGCATTACCAACATTGATATTCCCGACCAGTTCAACTTTAAAAGACCCCACCTCTTTTTGTGGTGCCTCTCAATTTACCACGATGCACACTGGACCCGCCCTCGACCACTAACAGCAGACGACAAACTCCGGTTTTCCCAGCTTGGGTGTGGTCCTACATTGCCTCCTCCGTTTCAATGCGTCCACCATGCCTTTGCATTTCATTCCGCCAACCGTCCGGACGCCATTGCCATACAGGACGTGTTAGACTCGATCACGTTCGCACAGCTCGACCACCAATCCAACTGCCTCGCGTCGCGGTTACGCGTCGAAGGAGTCGGCCCTGGTTCCCGAATCTGCTTGCTTGTGGAGCGATCCATTTCGATGGTCGTAGGGATACTGGGTATTCTGAAGGCGGGCGCTGCGTACGTCCCTTGCGATGGGAAGGTCGTGTCCGACAAATCTCTGGAGCACATTCTGAAGGATTCAGAATCCAAAGTCGTGATCACGCTCGAGAAATTCTCTCATCGTCTCTCGAAGCTGCCTCTTACACTGGAAGTCATCTTGCTCGATGACACTCCATGTTCTTGCTCTACTGGCAACCTTTGCTCCAAGCCAGACGATAGGTCATCCCCGGATGATAGTGTCTATGTGATATATACCAGCGGTGTGTCCCATTTTCCAAAGTTGTCCAAGTGTCGATTCTCATACAATCTTGCAGGCACAACAGGTATTCCCAAGGGAGTAAGTTACGAACGTCTCGGTTCCAGTGCAGCTTTGACCGCACCACAGGTTGACGTACTGCACCGGAATGTTACGAATCGCGAGTCCCTTAATACCTAATCATGGCGTGCAAGCTGACAGTCTCGTAGTGGTGTGTCTTGTTCCTGGAAATCTTGGCATGGCACCAGGCGTTCGAGTGTCCCAACTGATGAATATCGCCTTCGATATGGCGGCATGGGTGAGATTTCTACCTGAATGCATCCATGCTTGCAATTTACCCTTCTCGAGGAAATCCTCGGCAGCCTGTGTAATGGTGCTACTTTGGTGCTGCGAGGACAGACCTCCAAGGAGTGGCGCGCGGCAATGCGAACGGTGGATATTGTCATCGGGACACCATCGATGCTGGCACCGCACGATCCATCGACTACCCAAATATAAAAACAGTGGCTGTCGCCGGAGAAGCCTGCCCTCGGGGTACGTGTACATTATTTTAAGTCTTGCATTTTAGCCCTCAACGTGCGTCGTGTTTCAGCCATTGCGGACTCTTGGGCGGAGCACACGCAGTTCTATAACTGTTGCGGGCCGACCGAAGTCAGTCTAGATAATGAAAACCTTCCGTCCCGTGCTGACCGTTCTATTTTTTCTGCGAAGGTGACTATCGTAAATACGATGCACCTTCATTCATCGGGCCGGACTCTCAGTATTGGCCGGCCCACTCCTAATAACAATGTTTATATCCTGGATGAGGGGATGAATGTACGTTTCTCCGCGATCGTCGTTCCTCCGAGGTTGATGCTTATATGTCTGTTTTAATATGATAGCCCACGCCGATTGGTCTTCCAGGTATAATGTGGGCTGGCGGCGAATGTGTTACACGAGGATACCTCAACCTTCCCGACAAGACTAGCGAGCGATACAGATTGGATCCTTCACCAACGACGGGTGAGGTGCACAGGTTCCCGTTGTGTTCAGCGTATTGATAAACCTGTTAGATCTATGATGTTCAACACTGGTGATCTCGGGTGCGCATGTTTATTTCAGTTTAACTTGACTATCGTCTCACAATAATATCTAGAGCGTGGCGCCCGGACGGAGCTCTCGAGCATCTGGGCAGAATCGACGACCAAGTCAAAATCAAGGTTTTCATTCATTGCCATCGTGAACCAACAGGATATTTATTCATCTCCTAGGGGTTCCGCGTGGAACTCGATGGTGTGGCAGTCGCAATGGAGGTACGCTCCCCCTTGGATTTCCTACGGAAAAAGTCAGACGGATTCGCAGACCACCGATGGAGTCAAAGCTGCTGCTGCCCTTTTAATTGACGGAGAGCTTTGGGGTTTTGTCACTCCTGACACAGTCAGCGAGGATGAAGTCAAAATGGCAACTGCGAAGATCCAGCCATATTATGCCGTTCCCACCCACATCGTTGCTTTAGATTCGTTTCCGCGAACGGGTAATACTTTCAGACCGTTTCTTCAGCGTGGATGCTGATGAGAATGCAGGAACGACAAGACGGACAAGCGGGCGCTCCGTCAATTGGCCCTAGACTCCAAGACCGAAGTGAGACAATTTCTATCGGCGAGAATCAACTGGTGCCCTTGGTCACGTCCAGGAACGCCAACGTGCCTGGCCAGCGAACGAACGCTTCGTCCACCAGTTCTCTCACCATTACGCATACTATAGCGGAGGTAAGACCGATATGCCCATGCCTCCCTTACCGGTTTTCCTCGTCCGCCAGTCTGCAGTCAATGATGCATTGAATATTCCTGTGGCGTTGGGGGATTCCGCTTCCTCTGTTGAGCTCAAAGAGGCAGCTGTTCGCGAACTGTGGGAGGGGTACGAAAAAGACGTTCTTCCTGACAAATTGCAAGGGAAGAAAGCGCGGAACCTGCGGCATCTGGTCTTCAGCCTCTATCGCCGCCTTTTCGGTGTCGTTTTCGTAACCAATATGGCCATCCTCATTGCCCTGATGGTCCGGGGAGGTGCTGATGCACAACGGCTCGGGTTAATTACCCTGGCCAACCTCTTTGTCGCAATGTCCGTCGGTCTTTGCTGGCACGTTGCGTCTGACTGACCATTGCCATTTAGTCTCATGAGACAAGAATACGTAGTGAACGTATTTTTCAATGTCTTCTGCGCTGTTCCCTCTTCGTACGTTCTCCCAAACATCGTTGATCACCGGCTCAAGATTTCGGACCTTACAGATGGCCGCTTTCAATCCGTCGCGTTTGTGCTCGGTGAGGCGCTTCTATCGCTATCTAAATCTTTCTGACCTGTCACAGCGTTTATCATATGCCAGGTGGCATCCACTCAGGAGCTGCGACTCTGGCACATTGTGGTTGGCTGTGCTTGCGGGCAAGCAACAAAAGAGGTGGTCGATGGCGGCGACACCGCTCACGTAAGTGTTATTAGGTCATGCTCCACGACACTGAATGAACGATGCCTGTCCCCAGGCATCCGTGGCCACTGTCGCTATCTCATATTCGATCTTCTCTTCCTATCGGCATTGTGATCTTCGCACATCCCTCAATTAGAAGCAAACGGCACGACTCTTTTGAGCGTGTTCATCGCTTTTGTGGATGGACGGCTATCATCCTCGTGTGGGCGCAGGTCGTTCTTCTCACCAACGACTATCGCGGGGAAAAGTCGCTTTCTCATGCCCTGGTCCACTCCGCTCCTTTTTGGATGCTCCTCGTCATGACAGGTCCGTTACATTGTCGATTTAAAGTGTTGCTCTAACTTGGCTATATATTATAGGATCCATCATTCTGCCTTGGTTGCGACTCCGGAAGGTCCCCGTGAGGGCTGAGGTCTTGTCGAAACATGCTGGTTCGTTTCGCGGTACGCACCTCACGATATATAACTAATTCTCTCCGTAGTCCGACTCTACTTCACATACAGTAAGTTGCCTTCACGAAGATTAGGGCCAAGTTTAATTCGGAAAAAAAAGGCACACCGATAACGGGCAGTTTCGTGAGACTGTCAACACACCCACTCAAAGACTGGCATGGTTTTGCGACTATCCCTGTTCCCAACGAAAAGGGTTTTTCGCTCGTTGTATCCAAAGTATGATTCCTGTTATCCACATCAACGCGCTGACTCTTTCTTCTAGGCAGGCGACTGGACGAATTCCAGGATAACCGACGCTCCGTCGACCATCTGGGTTCGCGGCGCTCCTTGCTTCGGCGTGCTTCGCATCGTTCCGCTATTCCGCAGGGTTGTGCTAGTGGCTACAGGCAGTGGGATAGGGCCCTGCGCCCCTTGCATTCTCGAACAGCGGGTCCCCACCCGTCTCCTTTGGACATCACCTAACGTCCGAGAAACATTTGGGGACAAACTTGTGGATGAGATTTTGGGCGCCTCGCCGGGTGCAGTGGTTTATGGTAAGAGTATCGAGGCATGCAGAGCACATTCTAACGATTCCTAGACACCCGGAAACACGGAAAACCTGATATGGTCAAGGTGAGAGCTGTCCAATCATGTATAGGATGCATGCTCACGTCCCTTTGCTCACGTCTCTTAGCTGACACTCCGTCTGGTCAAAGAATTCAATGCAGAGGCGGTCTGCGTTATATCGAACCAGAAGCTGACGCAGAAAATTGTTTATGGTATGTCTTGGCCGAGCTGGTGGATGCATTGAATTCATGTCTTGTTTTAGGCATGATGAGTCGAGGCATCCCTGCTTTTGGTGCGATCTGGGATTCATAATCCGGTCATTGGAACAAATGATCCTACTCTAGTAGTTGCAAATAATTGTGATAAGTATTCAATTGAAACACTCCTTTTAGTCTTGGAATAATATTAGCGCGGACGTGCCCAGTCAAATTCCCAGCAAGTCACGCCGGGAGGCTGATGAGTTTCTGGGGCACCGAAATGGAGGGGTGTGCCGGTGGCAGTGATGTTCAGGTTTCGTCATGGCAATCGCAAGAGGCTATTATATGCGACTGCCTAGTGGGCCAAACTAGGTAGTGGGCCACTTGCATCATATAAGGTGTTTCGATGGTGAATCCGGCGCCTTGGTGCCTTCGTGCCTGTGGGATGGAACGCGACCTATGAGGATGCCGTATGTCAAGTTTGGAAGTGTGTCGACGCGGCGATCAAAAACTGTGGGACGTTTTCGATCAAGATGCCCGCGTGTGAGCATCATTTCTTATCTCCGAGCAGCCTTGGCGCTCGTTTTCCGCTTATTTCTCCACCAATTCCCTGTCGATTCGCATAGTTTTGGGCTCGTTCTCTTCCCCTCGTTCGCAGATACAATATGGGATGGTCTCATCCTCGAAAATGGTTTTGTAACTCCGTCACAATCCTGGAAGAAGACCTTACCCTGACTCCGCGTGGCACAATTCGGCCACCTGCATAACGAACCACCCGCGTTTGCCACAGACCTAGGACTTGGTCTCTGTATTCCAAACCACTATTCGTGTATTCTACCCGGTAGTTGGACTTTAACTGTCCGACTTCCCTGTCACAGGGGGCAACTACTGAAAACCAGCAAATTTGAGTTGGGCGTAAAGATGGATTTTGTTCGAGGGGTTATAGGCATGTGGGTAACATTTTTTGGAACCAATCATGTTCCAATACATCCTATTCACCTATCTGAGCGTTAATTCGGGCTGTTGACGCGCTTTTCGCTTTGTAGGGTACGGGATTCAGTTCAGACCGCCATTTCACCCCTCTCCTTGGCTGGAAAGGGAAATAGTTACAGCGTGAATATTCCTCAGATGTACAGTTCATGTGTATGGAATATTGCAATTATATCTCGTAAATGATTTGGAATGTGATTTGGTGCACAATACCAATGTTAACGGAGGAATTGAGCGGGTGGCCCACTAGCCCGTTTTTTTGCCTTTTTCGGATACCCCCAGGAAAAAAATTTGGCAAGCCTCAAATCATGATATAAATTCGGAGAAAAATAATCCACTCGCTCGTAGGATACATACCTTCATTTGACAGCCTATATACCTGTATATACTCGACTGTGCGGATGGGCTTGGGGCGAAAAATGCTAAGGTGGCCCAGTACCCAGTCTCAGATAATATGCCGCCTCTGAACAGGAACGAATCGATGTCTGCCGCTTCTCCCAAAAAATTCGAAACATCCGAAATTCAGCCGTGCGTAGCCGCGCCACACGTACTCCCCCCCCCCAAAAAAAAAAGCATGCTTGGTCTCTATTGGAAACACTAAACGCTATTCACCCAGCAATTTCCGGGTCATGTGACTTCCCGGATCATAACTTCGCGTAATTTCCTTTGTCTCTCTCGCATTATCCCAACCCACGTCCGCCTCAAGGTGTACACATTTGAGTCACTGTGCTTTGGGATGTACCAATAAATTATCCACTAATTTCAAAAAAAAAATACTACAAGCAGATGCAGTGTTGCTCTTTGCGCGCTGCGCACGACGAACGGATGCGAGATCCCTGCACCCCTGCGCCCCGCTTCCCACCTCGTTCATACCACCACTGCTAACAAGCCCGAAGCCCGCGCCAACCCTGCCCCTGCTGCACGACAAATGTCATCGACGTGTGCCGCGGCGTCCCTTCCGCGCCTGCCACCTTCGGCAACAAGCTCACCGTTCTCAGCCAGCACTGCTCTTTCGCGTCTTGACGACAAACCGCACCCGTTGGCACGATGGCTGCGTGGAACATGAATCGGAAGGAGCGCGGCAGCGGAGGAGGTGTGTTAACAGTTAACGTTGGTGGCAGGCATAGTATATGGTAAAGGATGAGGTGTGAGGAAGGTGGTACGTAAAGAGAACATTCCACTACCATTCCAGGCATACAATGACTGTGTTAAGCGACGTCCCGATGCACATGACCCGGAAGTTGCTGGGTAAATAGCATCTCCTATTCAAAACTCACTACTGTGGTTTTATCTCCACCGGCGCATTCAAGTTGATATAGCTGACTCCCGGGAGGAGACAGGAGGAGTACTGGGACGACAATTTGCCGCCATCCGGATGCCGTTTCTCTCAATTTCAGCACAATGGATGCTGCCGCCTGTGACCATGGCCACGGTTCCACAGCACCTGTGGCAGCCGTCCCCGTTCCATTGGCCATTTTGCTGGTGGTCCATGGCATGGTTGCGGCACGGGTTTCCATGCTCACGGCCCGGCCTGACCAAACACAGCCGTCACGGCCGTGGCACGGGCTGTTTTTTCTGCCCTCAAAAGGCGGGGATCCTGGCCTAGCTATAGAGAGTATCTGGAGCGACTTCACATCATTACTGATCATGCACGTTCTATCACATGGCATCTTTAGAGCAGCGAACAAGGTTTGCGGCAATTGCCGGTAGTGATGGCAGAGTTTCATCTTAGTCGATTTCTTTTGTTTTTTCAACACTCCTGGCACTTCGCGTTTGTCTTCATACCACAAGGAGGATAATCAATTTTGTACTGGCCAAACATGTGAAAAACACTAAGAACCAATATACAATGTGCTCCATTTGGTTGACAGAACAGCATGTAAAATGTGTTCAAAATATGTTCTGGATACCCAACATCATGCAGAAGATATCTGAGTCATGGAGAAGTTATTTTGAATATCTATCAAATATTGAACCAGTGACCATTCAAAAGGCATTGTAAATTGGTTATCAATGTGTTTCACATGTTTAGCCAGTACAAAATTGGTTATCCTCCTTGTGTACTGTTCAGGAAATTAAGTATTACGAAAAGTCTCTCAGCTCATTTGTGCCCCTGAATATCCCTTAGCATCAGCCAGGGGTTGATTGCAGTCAACCTTTTACTTGGTTTTGACCGTTGATTCAAACTCGAGTAGGCTCGGAATGAGGTTTAGACAAGACATTACTCAAGAAAAACGGAAACACAGCCGTGTACCCATCACAGCCATGTTGTTGACCATGCTGTGCTGTTGAGAATCTTTTAGCTGCTTCCACGGCTGTATAGAGGATGGCCTGTGCTGTGGATTGCACGGCCGTGGATATTACGGCATGGGCGGCAGCCCTACTTTAGATGGTGTGCTGCCTTTGATCCTGCACCCTGAGAATCTATTCCCCTCTCTATCTCACAACTGGCCTTTGACTCAGCTTTGAGAATCGACTTGACACACAGAATGAAGTCCATGCACCAACCACTGTCAACACGAGCATTCCAAATGGCTGCCAACAGTTTTGTTGGCAAAATAAAAATAGTCTTGTCAGATTGTCATGTTATAAGGCCCTGATAAGACACCAACAAATATTGTCAGAGCCAATCAGAGCGACAACGGCCTTATTTTGGCCTTATAATACTAAATAGGAGTTTATATCTGTTTTATCAGGGTCTTATCATGACCTTGTTGGCCCAGCCTTCTATCAGATCATGTCTTATAATGCTTGCTGTTATTATGGCCTTATGGAGCCTGATCAGGCCTTGTCATGCAAATTACAAATTTTTGGCACATCCTCCTACCATCATCACCAAATTTTGAAACACCCCACATGGCCACATTACCCACCCTACACACTCAGAAGTGTCCGTAGAGATTCTGGAGTGTCACTCTCTGGCTGTGCTTTCCAAATTTGTGGTCATCATCACAAGAAAACAAAAACAAAAAACCCTGTGCAGCCACACTACCCATCCCACACACCCACAGAAGTGTTCAAGGCTTGGGAGTGCCACACAGCTGTGCTTTCTTTTCGTGATCATTGTCATTGCCTGCCACCATTGCTTCCAATGTCGAAGCTGGCTGCTAGCTCTCTGAGTGTTCTGTCTGCCCGAAAGGCCACAGCCTCACAGCAGTCTACCCACCCCTTCCCATCTGGACAGTAGTTCAACAATAAATATATTTTCAGCCTCGTTGGACAACTGAGAGTGTCATACAGAAGACATTTGATGCATCCAGCCTTTCCTGTGGATAGTGCCAGCCCTCAATCTCTTCAAGACTTTCCCAGTAGCCATTGTGAGATAAAATCATGTTTCCTTCTGCACCCTCTGCTGCCTGGCCAGAACCCACTCTTGTTGTTGCACCTTCACCTTTTTTGTGAGATGCTGAGTCAGCAGATCCACGTGCAACTGCATGACTGCCAAAAGGAGACTGGATGTAAATAATTTTGACAGCTATCCGCAGCACTCACTTGTTCTTGAATGGTCCTGGATTGAGGACATCCACACCAACACAGAGCTCAGTCACTGCACATAACTGTGTACATTGAGCTCAGGAATTGAAACTCTGATGAATTCGGAAGAACTAGAATTATTTTCAAAGTTAATTTCCATGATTAGTCTGCCCACTGCCAAGCTGTTCCAGGATTGTGCCTTTGTTCACAGACACCTGGATCACACTTCTGCAAGTCCTCACCTGCTCCTTGCTCTCAGCCAAATGTGATATTCAGCCTACAACAACATTCAGACCTCCACAAACTGTTCATTTGAACTTACTGGTGAGAACAAACTGTCTTGGGTTTTGAATAGGACCAAAGCTGCCACAACAATGCCATCCCAGTCCACAATTTATTCAGCTGCAGGATGTGGCAAATTTTGTGCACAGGTTCATGCCTGAGGATGGATACAAGGTGATATTCACTTGTCTGAAAAGCTCTTCCTGCTAACTTGGCAATCATAAACTTGCAACAACATGGCCCAACACATGTACCTGCCATATGCAGCAATATCATTGAAAATCCACAAACATAAGTAGTGGTCAATAATGCCTGTGTTTCGGAGACACCTGAAAGCCATTGAAGTTCTGTGTTCTATGTGCTTATTGTCCTTGGATTCTACACTATTCCTGTATAGCATCAATTGCTTGAGTGAGGTAAACCCCTGTCAATGTGCTAACTTGTTTTGGTACTTCTTTGTGTTATTCTAGTTCTACTACAGTGATTGTGTATGGGAAACCAGTAAACCCTCTGTGACTGTGAGCTCGGCTAGAGGGGCTCGGAGGGGCCCAAGAATGATGGTGTATTTAGTGGTATGTGTACACTGGAATAATTCCTGGAAACCGGTGTTCATGAGCTGGACTGACCGTGTAATCCTACACAGCTACATTGATGGCTTAGCACAGCACTGACAATTCCTGATGTTAATGATTCACCAGGTTCCTCCCCAGCTGTGGTTCCTGGGATAACAATCTCAGTAGTAGTATTACAGTTGGATAGAGAGAATGAGTTGGCAGCAAAATTAGATTGTGTGATGGTGTGACATATGTGACTTCAAAGTTGGGTCCACAGTGGCTGGCCTATAACATATACAAACAACATAGCTGCATTTGTAAGCAATCCTCAAGAAATTCATTGTGGCTTCTCCAAGATGAGAAATATATTTTTGGCTCATGGATGGAGAATTGAATGATTATGTAAATATATTTCTGCACAGCTCTTGGGGATTATTTCACTCTACCTCATACTTGATTGCCTGAATTACAGGGTTTTGCAGCAATATGTCTCAGAACATGACGGGATTTTCCTAAATTCTAAGAAGAGTACTTGCACAATGTGAAGGCACATAATGGACATTCTAATCAATTTTATTTCTTGTCTTAGAGAAGCCACAATGAATTTCTTGAGGATTGCTTACAAATGCAGCTATGTTGTTTGTATACTGGATTATTTAATTCAATTCAACAGGGGGTGTGACCTGTGACCAAAAAACCCATTTTGACACCTGGACATCTTGGCGGCATGACCATGACAGCCCACTAAATTTCGACACTTGCCCAGATAGCTACTAGGGGGTTCTGATCAGTTACAAAGCTTTTAGAGGATGCTTTGTGCTATCTATTTTTCTTTACAGCACTCTGCGGTACATAAGGCATGGATTGATTTTTTTCCCATTTGGGGCTTTTTTTGATCCTCACAACTAGGATAGTTGTGGTAGCCTTAATTCTCGTTCGTTTGCCTTGTTTATAGGCCTGAACATTGCACATTTCAAACATGTAGAGGATGGTATCCTTAGAATACTTTATATGAGGTTTAAAATCATTATAAAAGCACCTTGGCAAGAATTTTGTGTTTTTCCTGTTGCTTTTTACAACTCTTTGCAGTACAGCAGGCAGCGAGCCATTTTTTTTTCCATTTTGGGCCACTTTTGATTGTTTTCCACTAGGACAGTCGCCCTGCCCTCAATTTTTTTGTCTATAGGCTCAATTGATTCACCTTCTAATCCTGCAGTGAATGTGGTTCTCAAATTTTCAAACCGATTGCCAAGGTATTTTTCTGGTAAGGGAAATCACCTTTTTACGGCTACTTTTGATTGTTTCTCAATAGGATAGCTGCCCTGCCCTCAATTCCTACCTATTCGCCTTGGTCATAGGCTCAATTGATTTGCCTGGAAAATGCACAGGGAACGGGCTTCCCGGATTTTTAAACCAAGGTGTTTTCCTGGTAAGAGAAATCACTTTTTTACGGCCACTTTTGATTGTTTACTCAGCAGGACAGCTGACCCACCCTCAATTCTTACCTGTTTGCCTTGGTCATAGGCTCAATCAATTCACCTTCAAAATCCGCAGCAAACGGTCCCCTCAGAACCCTTCATTTCACACCTAAAACAATTTGTTATGTTTACCTCTGTGGGGAGCACCACATAGTGAACATACAATAGTGTGTATTATGCCAATATAAAAACGTAGTATGCTAGTTATAGGATACTAGCAGGAACCTGTGCTCTGCATCAGAAATCATTTTAGTAGTCTGAATTGACATACCTGATCCAGTTGACTGTACATGATAAGGTCATCAGATTGCCTGAATAAAATGAGGGAACACCTGCCGATACTTTGCAGGGATTCAAAAAAAATCACAAATCGAGAGCTCTTCCTCGCTATTTTTCAAAAAACGGCTTCAAATCGCCCCCGTCTGTTGCTGCAGGGTCTGTGGACCAACTTGGATTAACATCAGAGGCAGTGCTGTCACAGTGACCCTGCAATTCAAGATCGCACACACTGTTCGCCCAATTTCGTCAGAACTGGGTGTAAGGGCAACCTCAGCTCGGCGCGGGAGCGCGGGAGACTAGCGGGAGAATCCGAAGTAACTCAATTGACAGTACTAAATACAGGTTTCTAGAATACGCACCTAGCGGGAGAATCCGAAGAGAAGAAAGGATAAGGATTCCCACGCTAGGCGAGGTTTTTGTAGGTACTAGCCAGTAGCACGTGTCTGGATCGATCGGCAGTGGTCTCGAGCTTGATCGCATAGCACGTGCCAGTGAGAGCGACCGGACGCGGGGGGTTGGAGGGGGACGGAGTCCGGAGGGACGGAGGACGACGTTCCAGATGGAGGCGTAGGCTGGGGCATAGGACCGAAGGCCGTATGGTCGGGCGAGGACGGATGGACGGACGAGGCTGGACGAAGGATCGGACGAGGAAGTGGGGCGGTGCGATGGGCCGGAGCCGGACGGACGGGTGGTTCCCCTGACATCACCCCCCCCTTGGAATGCGGCGTCCCAACGCATGAATCGGACATGGGCGTCGCGTCTCCGGAACGAGAGCGAGTCGAAAGCGGCCGAGGCTATCCGGCGCGGGGCGTTAGGGTAGCGGCGATAATAGGCATCAATGGCGTCTTGGGCGAAGACGTCGGAGTGCTTTACCCATTTATTGTGTTCCGGGCCGTAGCCTTTCCACCGCACCATGTACCAGAGGCTGCCATAACGGACCTTCGCTTCTAGGATCTCTTCGACTTCCCATTGAACGTCGTGGTCCGTCTGAAGGACGGGCGGGGGTTCGTCGTTCCGGGGGCGTCCGGGGAATGGATCCGGTTCCGCGAGCTGGAGTTTCACCACCGGGAAGACTGGGTGGAGCTGGGAGTACCGGGGGGGGAGCTCGAGTTTGTACGCCCCCTTTCCGACGACCTTCGCGACTTTGAAGGGGCCGAGGCGTTTGTCCGCAAATTTGACGGACGAACAGGTCGTACGGATATCGGAGGCATCCAGCCAGACTCGGTCGCCTACCTTGATCTCTGGGGCGGGCGTGCGCCTTCGATCATAGTACAGCTTGAACTCGTCCTTGGCTTTAACGAGCGCAGCTTTGGCTTCCGAAACTCCGGACGCGATCCGGTCTCGGAACTCGTTCGCGGACTCCACGTTCGAGCGTAGTCCGTTGGGCTCGAACCCCATCCGGGGGAGCCTTCCAGTGTCCGTCATAAACGGGACTTGCTGCGTCGAGGAGTGGACGTGGTTGTTGTACGTGAACTCCGCGGCTGGGAGAAGCTCGTCCCAGTCGTCTTGTTTGTAGTTCGTGAAGATCCGGACGAACTGCTCGGTCTGGCCGTCGGTCAGCGGGTGGTAGGCGGTGGAGGTCGCTGGTTCTACCCCGATGAGGCGCCACAGTTCCGTGGTGAACTCCGCGACGAACTGCGGCCCGCGGTCGGAGATATATTTCCGGGGGGTTCCGTGGTGCCTCCAGACGTTCCGGTAATAGAGCCGAGCGGCTCCGACCGCGCCAAGGCCGGTGTGGCACTCGTTGAAATGGGCCCGCTTACCCAGGACGTCGACCACGACCATAACGGCGTCGAAGCCGTGCGCGTCCGGGAGCTCGACGATGAAGTCCACCGAGACGGTGTCCCAGCGTTCTTCCGGAATCTCGGTCGGGTGGAGCTCTCCGTGGGGTAACTTCCGGAGTGCCTTCGTCCGGTTGCACGGGTCGCAGGTTCGGACGTATTGGCCGACATGACGGGACAGCTGGGGCCACCAGTAATTCCGGGAGATGAGCTCGAGGGTTTTGAAGCGTCCGGCGTGTCCGGCGACCCGGGTGTCGTGGTGCAGGGCGATGATCCGGCGTCGGAGGTCCTTATTCCGCGGTACGACGATCTTACCGCAGTAGTAAAGGAGCCCTTCTGCGACACGCCACTCGGACGACCGGGGGGGGCGGACGTTCCAGTTCTTGAGGAGCTCTCGCGCGATAAGCGCAACGGGGTCCTCAAGGTCCGGTTCACCCGCGAAGGCCTCCCGGACGTCACGAAGGAGGGGGACTTCGGGTCCGGCTACCACGACGCCTTCTAGCGCGCGGACGTGGAACAAGTCTGGGCGAAGAAGGGTAACGTCCGTGTTGTCCGAGCCTACCCCGTGGTCCAGGCGACGGGACAGCGCGTCCGGACGGCCCATGAGGCGTCCGGGCTGGTGGTGGAGCGCGAAGTCAAACCGGGACAGGTACAAGGACCACCGCGCCTGCCTCCGGTTCAAGTTCTGTGCCTTCCGGAAGTACTCCAGGTTTTTGTGATCCGTCCAGATCTCGACCGGATGCTGCGTACCTTCGAGGAAGTGCCGCCACTCCTCTAGGGCTCGGATGATCGCGAGCATCTCTTTGTCATGGATCTCGTAGTTGCGCTGGATGTCACTCAGACTTTTGGAGTAGAACGCGACCGGGTGCCACTTTCCGTTCGCGTCTGGCTGGGACAGGACGGCCCCGGTAGCGTAGTCGGAGCTGTCTGCCTCGACCCGGTACGGACGCGACTCGTCGGGTAGGACCAAGACGGGCTCCGCGGTCACCGCGTCCTTGAGGGCTTGGAAGGCGGCGGCCGCGGCAGCGGTCCAGGTCCAAGCGACGCTCTTCTTTGTGAGGTCGAAGAGGGGCCGCGCGATGTCCGAGAATGCCCGGATGAACCTCCGGTAGAAGTTCGTGAAGCCAAGGAACTGCTGCACGTCCTTCTTGTTCTCCGGAGCAGGCCAGGCGGCGACTCCGGCGACCTTGACCGGGTCCATCTCGACGTGGTTGTGCGAGATGATGACGCCGAGGTACTCGATCGACGACTTCTCGAATTCGCACTTCTCCGGCCGGAGGTAAAGCTTGTGCGCCCGGAGCCGCCGGAGGACTTCTCGGACGATCTCTCGGTGGCGTGCGAGATCGGAGTGAGCGATGATGTCATCAAGGTATACCATGACATCTCCGGACAGGATGAGGTCTTGGAAGATGTCGTTCATCATCGTCTGGAACGTGGCCGGAGAGTTGGTGAGGCCGAAGTACATCACCAGGGGCTCGAAGAGCCCTCGGTTGGTACGGAACGCGGCCTTCCACTCGTCGCCTCCCCGAATCCGGACGTTGTTGAAGCCCCACCGGACGTCGAGTTTTGTGAAGAACCGGGCTCCCTTAAGGCGGTTGATGAGATCGTTAATCAGCGGGAGCGGATACCGGTTCTTTACGGTCATCGCGTTGAGCGCCCGCTAGTCCTGGACGAACCGGAGGCTTCCGTCCTTCTTTTTGATGAAGAAGACCGGAGACGCCATCGGGGATTTGGACGGACGGATCCAGCCGGTGCTCAACCCATCCTCGATGAACGCGTCGAGTTCCTTCTGCTCGAGGGGGGAGATCGGGTAGACCTTGCAGTTGGCCGGTTTCGCATCCGGGACGAGTTCAATGGCGTGGTCCCACGTCCGACATTCCGGCAACGCGTCGAACGACTCCTTATCGAAAACGTCGGAGAAATCCTCTACCCAGGCCGGAACCGAAGTCCCGGGCGGGGCCGAGTTCCGGGCGTAGGCCTCTGCGAGCCTCTGAGAGACGGTGCTGCCCGCGCGGATTTCTTCAGCTGGAGCGAACACGGTGTAGAGAATCCGGTCGCCGTCCTCGAGCTCGTCGTCTTCGTCACCGTCGTCGTTGTCCGGGTCCGGAGTGAGGTCCGGGAAGTCGTCTCCGTCGTCGCCCGGATCGTACCCGTCATCTCCGCACCACTCCTCCGAGTCAATGGCACAGATAGACGGGACAGGACCTTCGCGGAGCTGCCGGAGGATCGCGGCAGAGATCTTCGCGTTGCGACGGACGGCTCGGAGCTCCTCCCGGCAAGTGCTGCAGCTGGTCGGGCAGCGGGTCATCCGGACTTCCTTGGTCTCCCAGTTGATCTCCGGGTTGTGCTTCTGAAGCCAGGAGTAACCGAGGATGACGTGCTGCTTTCCGAGCCGCGTTACCGCGAGTTGGATGCGTTCGGAGTGTCCTTTGTAGTTGACGACCATATCAACTACGCCGGAAATGCCTCCGGACGCATTGGGTGTGCCGTCGACGTTGAGGACCGGAATTGGCTGGGAGAGCTTCCGGACGGGGAGGTTGCGGGAGATCACGTACTCCGAGTCGATGAAGTCTCCGGTCGCTCCGCAGTCAACCAGACCCTTCACGGACATCGTAGCCGCGGTCTCTACCGATTGCATCTCCAACGGAATGTGCAGGGAGTTCCGGCCCTCTACGGAATCAATAACGTACCGCCGGGGTAGTTTGCGTTCCCACCTCGGACGGCGGACGCGGGGAAGGGAAGGGGGAAGTTCAGTCTTGGCCTCTGGGGCGGGAATAGGGGGTGCGCCTTTCGTATCAACTGCTGATTTATTGGGTATATCTTTGTACAAGCAGGAGTAATGATTGGGGGACGCGACCGAGGGCACACCGCTCACTCGGCCAGGTCCAGAAAACCCTCTGGCTCTGTGTCTCCAGCGTCCGGCTCGGCCGGAAGCCCAGCGGTGGTAGAGAGGCGCGCGAAGAGTTCTCCGAGGAGGTCGTCACCGAGTTGACGGATGACCTCGTCCAGGATGTCCGCGTGCCGGACATCCGAGGGAGTCGGGCAGTCTCGAGCGAGGTGTCCGGCCGCGCCGCAACGGAAGCAAGTGCGCGGCGTGAAGCGTGCGCGGGTCCGGTCGACATCCATTGGAATGCCAGGTGGAAGGGCGGGCGCCGGCGCGGCTTTGGGAGCAGGCGTGAAGGAGGGGACTGGGAGGAACATCCCAGTGCGAGGGCGTGCGGCCGGAGCCGGGGCGCGAGTCGGAGGTGCTCCTGCTCGGACACGGGCGAGGGCGTCGTACTGGCGGAAGGCGCGGAGGCGCCATCCGGCGTAGTCTAGCAGCGCCGGAGCGGTCCCGGACGTGGTGATTGCCGCGTTAATCCGCGGGTCGAGCCCTGCACGATACTTGGTGACGCGGACGAGTGGGTCCGCGTACCCGGCCGTGGCGGCGAGTTCCTCGAAGTCGTCCGTGTACCGGTAAACGTCGCGGGAGCCCTGGTAATAGCTATGGGTCTCCAACCGGAGGAGAGCTTGGTCTTGCTCGTTTTCCTCTACAAACCGGAGCCGGAACTCGGACTCGAATTCCGCCCAGGACGGGAATGGGAACGGAACGATTGCAGACTGTCGTTCGGCCCATCGTCCGGCCGCGTCTCGCGCCATAAAGGACATGGCGTACCACACGAGTTTTTCCTCTACGACCTGTCCGTGGACCATGAAGGCTTCCGGAACTAGTCGGAGGTAAGTGAGGACGGAGTGGAGGAACATCCGTCCTTGAGTCCGGTCGCCGTCGAAAACGGCTGGGGGGTTCGGTTGGAGAACCGATTTTGCTGCAGGGGTGAGGGTGGTGAAGTCTGGACCCGCCGCCGGAGCCGGAGCAGCAGGGACGGGGGTAGTCGCGGGTGGATTTTGGTTGTTGTGTAAAACGCGGAGGAGTAGGGTTTCGATGTTCGCGGGAGAGCTTTCTACTGCTGTCAGCCGGGATTCGGGGTCGGCAGCCGGGTCCGGGATGTAAACATCCGGGAGCTCGGGTGGCGCGGACCCGTTTCCGGGCATCGGGGCGTCCATCAAGGAGGAGGGGTCGAGATTGGAAGTGGGGGAGGCCGGAGCGCTAGCGTAGCGGTCCGAGTCCGAGTCTACACCGAACTTCGCAATCTTGACCGGTTGATCTCTTAGATCCTTTCTTCTGCTGTAAGGGCAACCTCAGCTCGGCGCGGGAGCGCGGGAGACTAGCGGGAGAATCCGAAGTAACTCAATTGACAGTACTAAATACAGGTTTCTAGAATACGCACCTAGCGGGAGAATCCGAAGAGAAGAAAGGATAAGGATTCCCACGCTAGGCGAGGTTTTTGTAGGTACTAGCCAGTAGCACGTGTCCGGATCGATCGGCAGTGGTCTCGAGCTTGATCGCATAGCACGTGCCAGTGAGAGCGACCGGACGCGGGGGGTCGGAGGGGGACGGAGTCCGGAGGGGCGGAGGACGACGTTCCAGATGGAGGCGTAGGCTGGGGCATAGGACCGAAGGCCGTATGGTCGGGCGAGGACGGATGGACGGACGAGGCCGGACGAAGGATCGGACGAGGAAGTGGGGCGGTGCGATGGGCCGGAGCCGGACGGACGGATGGGTAGTTCCCCTGACACTGGGGGAGTTTCAAACAATTACTGCAAAAATAGGGTGGAACCTCTTTGTCTCAAAATGAATTACTGTGTGGGCAAAACACTCCAGAAAGTTTCCATGAATAAACTGTAGTCCAGACATCTTTGAGGCAGCGTGATAGGACTCGACATGTAAATACACATCTTACCTCGGACATCACACCTCAGACTCAATATGCTCAGAGGAGAATCAGAACACCAAGACATTGTTGAAGTAATTCATGGTTAAAGCAATTTATAACACTTGACAAACATCTAAGTATTCAAGCTTTGGAACTGGGGACTTTACCGCTACCGCTAAGCCCAGGAGCAGAAGGAGAGGGACTTGATGATGGCCCTGCAGCAGGAGAGGAAGGTCCTGTCTCTGGTCCAGGGCTGCTAATGCGACGTTTCTTGGTACCACCACTGAAAGACCAACCACGCTTGCTGCTCGGTATTGATAAAGCTTAATAAGACATGAGACATGATGAATAATGAGAGCGCGAGAGATGAGAGATACATACCAGGGCTGTCTGGAACAGTTCCTCCGGTTGCGGGTGTCACCTGGCTCCCGAGGAATGCTACATTTTCGACGTTGATGCAGAAAAATCCTTCACTTTGCTGGTGTTGTCCATTGTACTTTTGAAATCCGTCAGGTAGCCTGTGACCATGAGATAATGTTTGTAGTAAGGGACTGGCTTCTTGTTGTTTGAGTAGTGCTGAGAATCTTTAATGGTGCAAAAGGCAGGAAAGAACGACCTGAATACAAAAAAGTGAGAGTGAGCAAAGTAGTTTTGGAAGATGGAGATAATATACCGAGTGAGCCCTTTAGCAGCCTTCTGGAGCTCACGGAAGGAGGAGGTATACTGGTCAGCTTCCATCAACCAGGTTGCAGTGGGCTCTTTGGGATCAATCACAGCTCCAGCAATGTGGACATATGTGCGGCGACACATATCAACGTCCACATCATCTGGCAACCCAAGAGGAAAGAGCTGCAAGATAGAGTCAGCGTCAACTGAGTCAGAACATACAATAGTGTGTATTGTGCCAATATAAAAATGTAGTATGCTAGTTATAGGATACAAGTCAAACATGCAATGAAATAATGCTTCTAACAGGCCCAGAACCAACCCTACCACTGTCTTGAGCCAAAATCCGCTAGAAACTAAAATCCTGTGCCAGGGAAGTGTTGTTGGGGTGATGAGGAGACCTGAGTTACTGATGCCCTGTGCACTTTTACAGCAAAGGGATTGAGCTCATAACCGAGGGAAAAGGTGAAAAACTGAGAGCAGGGCAGCTGCCCTACTGAGTAAACACTCATGGCTATAAAAAAAGTGGTTTCCCTTACCAGCAAAACATCTTGGTGTTCTGTTTGAAAGCCCGGGAAGCCCGTTCGCTGCCAATTTTTCAGGCAAATCAATTGAGCCTATGACCAAGGCGAACAGGTATGAATTGAGGGCAGGGCAACTGTCCTATTGAGAAACAATCAAAAGTGGCTGTAAAAAAGTGATTTCCCTTACCAGGAAAACACCGTGGCGCCCGGTTTGAAAACCTGAGAGGTCCATTCCTTGTGGATTTAAGGCAAATCAATTGAGCCTATGACCAAGCTGAACAGGCAGGAATTGAGGGTGGGGCAGCTGTCCTATTGAGAAACAATCAAAAGTGGCCATAAAAAAGTGATTTCCCTTACCAGGAAAACACCGTGTGCCCAGTTTAAAAATCTAAGAACCACGTTCACTGCAGGATTAGAAGGCGAATCAATTGAGCCTTTAACCAAGGCAAACGGGTAAGAATTGAGAGCAGGGCCACTGTCCTAGTGGAAAATGATCAAAAGTGGCCGGAAAAAAGTGATTTCCCTTACCAGGAAAATGCCTTGGCAATCAGTTTGAAAATCTGAGAAGCCCATCTGCTGTCAGGGGAACCCCCCGTCTGTCCGTCTGTCCATCTGTCCGTCCGGCTCCGGCCCATTGCACTGCCCCACTGCCTCGTCCAATCCTTCGTCCAGAGCCCCTTCCCTGTCCGGCCTTGCCCGTCCGGAACGTCGCCCCTCGTCCCTCCGGACTCTGTTGCCCCTCGTTCCCCTTTGTCCAGCCACTTGCACTGGAACATGCTATGCGATCAGGCTTGGGACCATTGCCGATCACTTCGGACACGTGCTACTGGCTAGTACCTATTTGCTATAAAAACCTCGCCTAGCGTGGGAATCCTCATCCTTTCTTCTCTTCGGATTCTCCTGCTAGGTGCATATTCTAGAACTCTGTATTTAGTACTGTGAATTAAGTTACTTCGGATTCTCCTGCTAGTTCCCACGCTCCCGTGCCGAGCTAAGGTTGCCCTTACAGCAGAAGAAAGGATCTAAGGGATCAACCGGTCAAGATTGGGAAGTTTGGTGTAGACTTGGACTCGGACCGCTATGCTAGCGCTCCAGCCTCCCTCTTGACCCCTCCTCCTCCATGGACACCCCGACGCCCGGAAACAGGGCTGCGCAACCCGAGCTCCTGGATGTTCACATCTCGGACTCAGCTTCTGACCCTGAGTCCTGGCTGGCAGCGGTCGAAGACTCTCTTGCGAATATTGAAGTCTTACTCCTCCGTGTTTTACACAACAGCCAGAATCCACCCGCAGCTGCCCCCGTCCCTGCCGCTCTGGCTCTGGCTGCGGGTCCAGACTTCACCACCCTCACCCCTGCAGCAAAATCGGTTCTCCGACCGAACCCCCCGGCCGTTTTCGACAGCAACCGGACACAAGGGCAGATGTTCCTCCACTCCGTCCTTACATACCTCCAACTAGTTCCGGAAGCCTTTATGGTCCACGGACAGGTTGTAGAGGAAAAACTTGTGCGGTGCACCATGTCCTTTATGGCGCGAGACACAGCTGGACAATGGGCAGAATGGCAGTCTGTGATCGTTCCGTTCCCCTTCCCATCTTGGGCGGAATTTGAGTCCGAGTTCCGGCTCCGGTTTGTAGAAGAGAATGAGCAAGACCAAGCTCTCCTCCAGCTAGAGACCCATGGCTATTACCAAGGCTCCCGCGACGTCTACCGGTACACAGACAACTTTGAGGAACTCGCCACCACGGCCGGATACACGGACCCACCCGTCTGCATCACCAAGTACCGCGCAAGGCTCGATCCGCGGATTAATACAGCGATCACAACATCCGGAACCGCCCCAGCGCTGTTAGACTACGCCAGATGGCGTCTCCACGCTTTCCGCCAGTACAACACCCTTGTCTGTGTCCGAGCGGGAGCCCCCCCGACTCGCGCCCTGGCTCCGGCCGCACGCCCCCGCACTGGGACATTCCTCCCAGTCTCCTCCTTCACGCCCACTCCTAAAGCCGCGCCGGTGCCCGCCCTTCCACCTGGCATTCCGATGGGTGTCGACCGGACCCGCGCGCGTTTCATGCCCCACGCTTGCTTCCATTAATGATATGGATGGCTGGTGTGTCCAGGGCGTGGAGGAGAGGGACACGCTGAAAAAGCGTGTGTGGCATGTGATACAGCTAGCTCCGAATTACATAATAAGGAAGCAGCCCGATCAGACCCCCCACATGTAATCACAAACTTTATATAGAGGTATGATGTTGCAGAACAGAGTTCAGTGCTGGTACACAGAAAGTCGGGTCGGTAGTCTGGATACTGGAGGGTACGGGTGAACCAGAAAGATGATAGAATGGTCCCGGAAATGGTGTATAGGCGTGGAATGAAAATCAGGTGTGAAATGGGGAATGTGCTGTGTGGGCGTGAGATACGGGTGCAGCTCAATAAAGGCTCGGTGTGCTGCCAAGTTTTTGTTTACCATAAACATGCACGCAACTCTAAGAAATGAATATGGAGGAATTGATGGGAAAAGATAAGATAGCTGTTATCAGAGCTGTGTTGAAGGCTGTGACTGTCACTGCATCAGAAGCTGTGACATTGCATTTAAGCTGTGACATTGCATTTAGGCTGTGCGACATTGCTATTGGGCAGTACTACTGCTTCGGGGCTGTACTAGAAAAAGTATAAAAGGGCCGGACTTTTGTAGTTAGTAGATTAGATTTCCCCTTTGTACAAACTTTTGGGCAATCAACTATTCAGTTCTTAACATCTCTTATTCGCGTGCTTGAGCTTCTAAGTCTATTTCGAACACTTGACATAGTTCAATTCAACTTAATTGAGCTAGATATCGAAACTATCATTGTCGACGTCACTTACACAGCCACCGTGTACGTAAGCGACACCTTCCTAACTTGACCAACTCAACACCGAAACCTTGAAAAGGAAGTTCGTTGGGGTTTTCGAACACAAAGAGTTATCTCTCGAATAAATTCTATTTCGAGCAACTCTTGGGAAACATATTTTCCACTGCACATCGGGAGATGCGATAATGTGGTGTAGAGGTAGAAGGTGTTCACTGGCAACATAGTCACAGTGGACTACTCAAGTCACTGGTTGCGTCGTAAATGGTGGTTTGTGGGAGAAAAGGTTAATGATTGACAGGTGTACGTATGAAACTAAAGAGCGGTCCGAAGACCAATGTAACGTAAGGTACGTACAGAGATATAACATAAGGGGGAGGTGATGAGTGGTCCATTCCACCCTTCCACAGTGGGGGGAACAATAATCTCGACCTTGAGATGACTCTGAAAAAAGGGAAGGGATGGACCGCAACTCGATGAACTGGTAAGCGTAAAGAGTAAGTAAGATATAATCACAGAAGAGGTAGTGAAATGCACGTAAAGACGGGCTGAATGCGCTCCTGCAAGCTCAATGGATCCTCCGCACTCAGGCAATCAAGGAGGATGAGGATGGCACAAAGCTACAGTTGAAATACACTGTTGAGCATGGATTTGAGAAGCATGAGGAGGATTGTGACTCATGCATGATCCAACGACAGGCTCGGGTGTGGAATGTGTGCAAAGGAGACGTTCTCAGGCTTGAGTTCTGCACAATTGACAGGAAGAATCACATGGGGGGAATGTGAGTTGAACTCATGCGATGGGGAAAGAACAAGGTCGTGAGGTTTGACATGCGATGGAACATGAGCGGCCGTGGGTGCAGGCCGTGATTCGGGAGGCTCGAGAACGGTGCGTGTGAGGTTACGGAAGTGCGAAATCAAGTGCGCTGCAACACCGCCTGGGTGACGTGTCATGGGCAGCGGTGATCCATCAAACAAAACAAGATGACCATCATTGTTTATCTTTGCAAGAGATTGGTGCAACAGAACAGTGGTGCACAGACATACTCGAAAGTTGAGGGGATGTCTCCCTGTAGTACCACACACAAAACAGTGCTGTGAGCGCGGTTTCAGCGTTGGCACAAGATCGCACAGTGGAAAATGGTGTCGCATAGCACACGGAGATATTGATTGATCGGCGACCTTGAGTTCAGGGACTCAGTGAGGATGCAGTGATGTAGGAATTGGCTCCGAAGCAAACACGAGGCGTGGTGCAACATGGCAAGCGTATGGGTACATGGGCGACGACAAGAGCTCGAGAGCAGCACAGGGACCAGTAGGGAAGTGGACTCAAATGAAAGGAAGGACACACAGATGACACCAATGACCCAGAGAAGGTTCAATAGAAGAACCTTCCCCTAGCAGTGGGCTCCACTGTCGCAGAACGGAGTTCGAAGCTGGTAGACAGAAAGTTGGGTCAGTAGTCCAGATACTGGAGGGTATGGGTGAAGCAGGAAGTGGGCGAAAGGTCCCGGAAATAGTGTATAGGTGTGTAATGAAAATATAGCATGTGATAATAAAAGTGCCGTGTGGGCGTGAGGTACGGGTGTGGCTCAATAAGGGCTCGGTGGAGGGAGAGATGTAGGGTGAGGTTGGAAAGGGCTTCACTGGTGACGTGCTCGCGTTGGAGCACTCAGGTCACTGGTCGCAATGATCATGGTGGTTTGGGATCAAAAGGGAGGTTCCGTAACAAATGTACATACAAAACTAATATACAGTCCAAAGGCCCATGTATCGTAAAGTATGTACAGAGATATAAAATAGGGGCAGGTGACCAGCAGTCCATCCTACCCTTCCACAACGAGCACTAATATAAAGTGTCTGTCTACAAGAGACTACTTGTTAGGTGCAGCTGCGCGTCTTTGTCCTTGTCATCCACAAACCCAGTCGGACCTATTGCCAGTGGTGTGGAAGAGCTTTCTAGGTGGTGATATATCCATCATGGTCCATGAGCTGCTAGTGGAGAAGAGTTGCCAAATGTTTTGGCGAGCAGCAATTTCTGAGATGGGATAGGGGTTCATACCCCCTCTTCGTCTTTGCTGCTGGAAAATGGTTTGAGAGGGTTGGACAGAGGTAAAGGATCATCCTGTGCATCAATATAATCTGATGAGAGGACTAGAGCTCCGACCCGCCTGGCCCATTGATGGGACGGGTTGAAAAACGGCTGTTCTAGCGAGACTCACCCATCTGTTGCACCAGGTTATGACCGTCTGATGGGAAACTTCGCTGAATAAATTTGAGTCAATGTGTGGCAAAAATGTTTGAGACAAAAATGGCCCCAGACCCCCCAGAATACCCCCAACTCACACTGGGGGCAAAAGCCTAGGGATATGGAATCCATATGCCTTACAGGCATGTCTTTCACATGTGGGTGATCCATAGAACAAAGGTCTCAATCACCTTTGTCCCATCTTTGTTTTTGGCCTTGAGTCACCCCCAAAACAAAGATGGGACAAAGGTAATTAACACCTTTGTCCTACGGATCAACCACATGTGACAGACATGCCTGTAAGGCATATGGATTCCATAGATTCCATATGCCTCGAGTTTTGCCCCCGGTGTCACCCCCATTTTGCTCCAATGGCATAAATGTGTATCTTTGAGGAGACTCTGCATTTTGGGAGTTGTGAGAACAGGAGATTACGATTTTTGGAAGGCTCGGCTATACCCTGTTGGGACAAAAACTACCCGTTCTTGCCAAGTTCTTGCACAAAATCTGTCCGAACAAAAACATTGGGCAATTTGGGTCAGTCAGGACATAACCTCCAGGGATATTCAGGGCTTTTCAGGGGTTTTGCCAACATATGCCTGTTGGTACCTGTCACCTGTCGATGGCCGGGGACAGGCGTTCCTGTACATCTGTCACAAAACAATATCTTATCGCTTGTCGGACAGGTCCTGTCCCTGTCAGACGGGACAGCTCGGAGCCCTAGAGGACCTGGTGTTGGTTTGCAGTGCGATGGCAAGAAATGCGGAAACAAAAAAGAGGCACGCAATCACAGCTGCAGACACAGGTGCAGCTATTGCACAGCTAACACTGGTACCCGTGACCCCTCCCATGGCACTTGGCGACATTCACCTCCAAGTTGTGGGCAATGGTGCTGCATTTCAGGCAGCCCCATTTTTCAACACGGACATCCAAAACAACGCCCTGCCAAGTGCACTTTGCCACAATGGTCGATATACCATTAGCTTCGCCTTCCCTGCCAACACCTTCAATTCCAGTGTCCCAGTTGACACCAACTTGGCTGTGGAGCGAAATGTTTTTGGTGCATGTTGACTTCATCCAAAACAACGCCCTGCCAAGTGCACCTTGCCGCAATGGTTGATATACCATTAGCTTCGCCTTCCCTGCCAACACCTTCGATTCCAGTATCCCAGTTGACACCAACTTGGCTGTGGAGCGAAATGTTTTTGGTGCACGTTGACTTCAGCCTGCCCCTGCAACGTGCAACATAACTCTCCCATATCTCGTAGATGAGACACTATTCCCCGACTCCCTGAGGCTCCCTATGCCACCGCCCCTGTCTCCCGTCTCATTCCCCACTGTGCTCACAACTTTGCAAGCTGCCAACAAGCAGAATGCTACCAGTCTTGAGAAAAACTACTACCAAGGCACACAGTCACTTGCGACGAAGCTATAAAAGCAGATCTAGAGCACGGAACCAAATGCCCCTCGCGTGGCTTGCACTAACAAAAATACGGTGCTGGACAACCCGAGACAGGAAAAGGCGGAGAGATGCTGGAGTCCGCAGGATCTCCGCCACTGACTAGATCGCATACCCGACTGGCCTCTCATGTACCCATACTGAAACCCCGTGCTTTCTTCATCTGTTGTGTCCTTCAGTATTTACTTTTGTCATTTTGGAATTCATCATTACTGCGCCAAAAAAACAATGGATCAAGCCAACTTGAAACGAGAGGTAGAATTTCATACTGGCTGGCTATAACCCTCTTTTCTCTTGAATTTACCTTGAATTCTGGGGGCATGGTGGGCTTGGGTGTTCGCGCTGCATCGGGTTCGATGGGATTGATGTGCACCATCAAATCGCGATGGAGCGCTCCGGCATTTGACGGCAACGTCTGTAGATAGCAACGAGATAACCCAGAGATAGCATAGATAAGGAACTATGCTATCTATTAAATCTATCTACTATCTAGTAACTATTGCTAAATACCGGCATATTTAACTGCGAGCTATCTGTATTTAAGGTGTGATATAAGCTAAAGGCAGCCTATTTAGAAGGGAGTACATATATATCTCCCTCTCTATTTAGGCTCAGAAACTGGGTGTAACAGGTGCAGTTGTTAAGAATTCACAAAATTTCCGTTTAGCCGTGTACCTACTACCAACCGACCTTTATTTCAGTGCCATCTAAGATCAGCAGGCAGGGGGGCTGTGTTGATCCGTTACCACCACCATCTCTTTGGTGGAAGTAGCGCACACACAGCTCCCCTGCCGCTGTAAGCGGCAGAGGAGGCTCGATACGCCCTCCCACCACAGTCTGTGGGCTCCATGACAAGGAGGGGCGCGGTAGTCGCTGGTGAGAACACCACGAACGGCGTAGACGCCTGAACGTAATAGAATTATTATTACCGCCGTAACACCCTCAAAGACGTAAACCGAAACGTAAATACCCACGTCGCCTTTGCTCCTACCGTCATGAACCTCGACGCCCCCTGCGAACGAATACGGCGAGAAAGACACCTCGGACAACCAGAAGAACGGAGTACTGGCTCTCAAACATACCCTGACAACACGCAGCCTCACTGAGACCGAGGTACAACAAACAGATAAATTCCCAGTCGACCCAAGCTCAGCACACATCGACACTACCGTGCTAGGATAAAAAGACCAAATCCACCCGCCGTCTCCCATCTCACTGCGCCCTCCTTGCCTTGCCAGCCCCACCCCATCATCCACAGGATTGCCAATGCGTGCGAACTGCATAGCTCCTCGCCAATCACGATGCCCAACCCCTTTTAAGCTGAAAAACTGGACAGCAATTCAAAAGTTTACCACACCGTTTACCACACCCGCGGAAACAAAAAATGTCAAGCAGCACCAACAATCCCACTGACGACAGCCCCCACAAAGTCTCACGCGCCGAATCCGATGCGGACGCGACGAGGCGCCTCCCCCCAATCCGCACTGAACGCGAACGCCCCTCGCCGGGCCCGAACCGCAAAGCCTCAGGCTCAGGCGCCGCAACACTCCGCAGCGCCCAAGGAAGCGCCCCAGGCCCGGACCCCGACGTGTTCGCGGCAACAGCCGGCGCGAGTACCCGACCTCCCGAGGAGTACGTACTGGGCGGAGTACGAGGATCCCATTCGCGCTCGAGACGCCGCGACGAAATTGCCCACAGCCAAGCTGCGTCGCCCACCCCGTCCCAACGAGCCCCCAACGGCCTGATCACCGGCCACCACACCACGGACATCGAGAGCACCGTTGATGCGGACGAAGGGCAACCCCAGGCGGATATAGAAGACGGGGAGATTCCCGAAACCAGTACGAATCTGACCATTAACATGCTCTGAATCCTGACCGGGTCCGCGCAGAGGATGCCACAATGGTTCTAGCCCCCGTCAAAGATGTCGACGAACCCATGGCCGTCGACGACATCTACAACGCAGCCGCGGCGCCTGTCGCCATCGAGAACGAGGGCGCCATGGCCCGACAGGGAGCAGAGCCCGTCCCACACGTCCTTAACAGGGAACAGCTGGAACTAGGCCCTGTCGACCACCCCTTCATCTACAGGGACCAAGGCCAAGCCGCCCAGGCAGCAGACAACGCAGCCCCCACGCCGCCGTACGAACAAGCCGCGCAAGGCATGTTCGTCTTTGGCCACAACACCACTGCTGCCGCGCAGCTGGGACAGGCGATCGCGTACGGCCAAAACGTCGCTGCCGCCGCCGCTGCAGCGCAGCAAGGACCCCCGATCATCTTTGGCCCGAACGCCCCAGCCGCCGCCCCCGCGCAGCCAGGACCCGCCGCCGTGCATCCAGGACCCAACGCCACACAACCACAACCCGACGCTGCACAGCTAGGACCCGGTGCTGCGTACCTGGTCGCTGACGCGCAGAGGCATAACGCCAACCGACAGCGAGGACGCGGCCCCTTCTTTGGGGGGGGGCGCGCAGAAGTCATGGTCGCCACTGCCGTGGGGGCAGCCAACATTCGCGCTGCCGACATAGCGGGGGCAGGTGCTGTGGACGCTCGCGTCGCTGAGGCCGCCACTGCCGCTGCTGCGGCTGGTGCCGTCGCCTTCGCCTTCCCCAACCTAGCGACGCACGCCGCTGCGGCCCCAAAGTTTAGGGACGAGAACCTTCACCATCTCTTCGCGCCGGCGGCACCGCTGCCCGAACCTACTGGCCCCGCAGACTTGGGCACCACCACGCTAATCCAGCCCAACACAGGGAAATTCCGGTACCTCATCATAAGCCGGGAGCACATGCACCAAAATCTGGCACCCCACTGGGTCGCACTGTACGCCAAGCCGGAGAACCTCGGGACCCATCTCTACGCCGTCCTCATCAACGGCGGACACACGATGAGCACCAAGCTGGGTGACGCCGCTATCCATGACGCCATCACCAAGGCCATCGCGAACCACGCGAACCCCCCACCACCATGGTCTTCCCAGTCTCCAGAGAGGTCGCCAACCCTGGGGGGACGTACGCTGGCCCGATCTTCATGGGGATCAAAGTCGACAACCTCGAGGACCGCGCGCGGCTGATTGACCAGCTCATATTTGCCATCAACCGTACATTCGCCTTCTACGTCGTCGCACCGGAACACCTGTGCGTCCCCTGGACCTTCACCATCGTCCGAGTGTCTATCGGCGGCGGCACGAGGGGGGCGGAGATCGCGCTACGTGGCGCCACGTGGCGCCGTCTCGGAATTCATCTGGACTGACAGCGCGTTCCGACGGGGTCTAAGCCAGGCCACCTCGACCCACGACCAATCGCCCCTCGACGAGCGCTGCTTCAAGCTGTCGGAGACTGTCGACTGCGCATGGAACGAGCTAGGCCAGTACTATGCTGTCTACGCGAAGCCATGCACCACCAACGCCACCCTGTGGCAGTCCCTCGCCGCCATTGTCCAGCGCCAGACCCTACGCTATGGACACTACAGCTTCGAAAGTGTAATCAACCCCGACGCCCCCCTACCCGGCCCACGCTGTGTCTCCTGCAAGAACGGGGACCACGAGGAAGCCGGCTGCGCCACCATCAAGGACGCCGACTGGTGGGGAGCCACCACACAGATCAAGAACATGACGGAGGGCCCGCTCGCCCATAGCACGGGTACTGGCCGCGGTCGCGGCCGCGGCGTCTCTCGTGGAGGGAACAGGGGCTCGCGAAGCAGCAGCCGTGGGATGGGACGTGGACAGTCCCGCGTGCGCGGCAGTTAAATTACCAAGCTCAAAAATATCGTTTTTTATACACGCTTGAATATTTCACATATGCACAAAATGTATGTGTAGCTGAATTGAATACACCCCCTCTCCCCGCCACCCCTACTGTGTGATCTAACAACCTGAGAGAGAATTATTCCTGGCTCTGGGGCTGGAAGAAGACGTACGGCGGACGTACGCAACGCGCCTCCTGTGGATTCCTATGTGCGCATGGGTCCCGAAGCAGGAGGCGGACTATGGGCGGTGTGTGCGGTATACCTAACGGTAAACCCGTGCGCACCGAGCCATAGGGCCTATCACGGCGGGACCTATTTAGGTCGGGGTCCGCCGGCCAGCAGCCCTGGCATGGTGTCGTGAATGTGGACCGTCCCCACGAGACGGTCTGCGCTAGTGGTACCAACCCCAAGGTAGGATCGCCCGTCCAGGGTTGGCGGGCCCTGGGCGGTTCCTTATGCCGCTAGACAAAGTTCACACAATAATAATATAACACAAATTAACGGTGCTTACTTCAGGACAGGATTATTGTTGTCGGCGGCTGGAGGGAGCGAGAGCTCCGCCACCGGCTCTCGCGATCCCGATGAAGACCGTTCGGCTGGAGGGGATAATGCAGTAGGTTGCCCGGAGACAACTCGGGTCGACCATGCCCCTCCATCTGGGGGGGCAAATCCCCGACGAGTCGATGATGGGTCACAACCCACTGCAATGTCTGTGGGCACAAGCACGCAGACGGGCGCAACGCAACGCGCCCACACACAGAATGTGCGAAGGCAAGAACAGCCTGGGGGAAGTAACTCCCCCGCGTCTCCAGATATGAGGAGTCCGCAAGCGCAGAGTGCGCCAAGGCAAAGTCAGCCTCGGGTGAACCAGAACCCATTCCTGCAACCAGTAGGGATCATAGACGACGTGATTGCGCCAGGCCCCCACGAAATGAACTATGATGACGAAACTGAGGAGGAACGCCAAACCCGCTACGACCGAGAATGGGCGGAAGCTCTGGAAGAGGGCCGCAGGAATGCACCCCCACCACCGGCGATAAACCAGGTGGAGCCCGAACAGGCACAAAGGATGAACCCGCTGCCACCCAACCTACAAGGAAGACTACTTCCCGGCGCAGCCGCTAACAAGCGCAGACGCAACAAAGGAAGGAAAAACACAAAGGCGTCAATAAAAATTGCAGCTCTAAACATCGCAGGGAACAGCAATACAAATGTACTGCATGACGAGAATAAATGGCTTGAAGTCTGGCAGCTAATGCGTGAACAGAAAATTGGAGCTCTCATAATAGGAGAAGCGCACTTGGACGAGACTAGGAAAGCAGAGATAGATAGTTTATTCAGGACCGTTATGAGGCTCAAATACACGAAGAACCCACACACACCCAACGCACAAGGTGTAGCAATTGTGTTGAATAAAACCTTGATTGAGACAGAAGATATCAGAACACGCGAAATTGTCCCCGGACGAGCGATGCTTACAGAAATGAAAAACGTAGACGGCACAGACCTGTCGATCCTAGGGATATATGCCCCCAATGCACCAGGCGAGAACTCGAGATTCTGGGTCAAGATTAAGAGATACTTCGAGACACACAGAAACGTCCGAAAGCCCGACATAATGACGGGCGACTTCAATATGGTGGAAGATGCAATAGACAGATTACCCTCCAGGAAAGATAACAATGGTACTGTAGAGGTGTTTGACGACCTCAAAAATTATTTAGGACTAATGGATGGTTGGCGTGAAACATTCCCAACAACAAGGGACTACACCTGCTACCGCACAGAAGCGCAGTCCGGATCGCAATCGAGGATCGACCGAACATACGTGAAAAGAGGCCTGTTTGAACAGACCTTTGAATGGGGAATCCAGACAGTAGGGGTGAGAATTGACCACCGGATGGTATCCGTGAGACTGACGATGGAGCATGCACCGTCAATGGGACACGGAAGATGGGTATGGCCAACCCACCTGAATTATGACAAGACATTGAGAGATTACATACACGAGAAAGGAATGAAGATGCAGGACGAGATGGCACAAATTTTGGAAAACGAGAGGGACAAGGACCATAATATGCAAACCATCTGGAAGAAATTCAAAGAAGATATACGGGCCAAGGCCCGAGAAAGAGCTAAGGTGGTAATCTCCAAAATTGATCAAGACATCACTGAAATAGAAGACCAACTCGAGGACCTAAGCTCGAACCCCGATGTGTCCGATGAGGACCGTAGGCTAGCGGGAGCCGCTCTCATAGAGAAACTGACTATGCTTGAGAGGAAAAGATACAAATCGGCAAGACTAAGTGTCCAGGTCCGAAACAGACTGGAAGGTGAAACCATAAGCAAATACTGGTCAATGATAAATAAACCAAAGAAACCGAAGGAGCTGATAAACAGGCTGAAAAAAGGCATGCACCCAAATGGCAACGCGGAATACGAAAAAGAGCCCAAAAAGATGGCAACATTAGCCCGGGACTACCATGACAAGCTACAATCGGATAGACCCAACACCCCCAAAGAAATCTGCGAGGAAAAAATTGAGACTGTGACAAACCGGGTGGCAAGGCAGACCACCGAACAACAAAAGACACTCCTAAAAACAAAACTCACTTATGATGATGTGGTACGGGCACTTAAGATGTCGGCGAACAATAAAGCACCGGGGCTGGATGGGATCCCATACGAAATATGGAAAACACTCCACGATCGCCACAAGACAGCGAAACAAAAAAACGAGCCGGTGTTTGATATTCTTGGGGCCATGTTGAGGCTCTACAACGACATTGAAGAGAATGGTGTTGTCAGAGGCTGTGGATTCTCGGAAAGCTGGATGTGCCCCCTATACAAAAAAAAATGACAGATCTGATATCGCAAACTACCGCCCTATCTCTCTCCTGAACACAGATTACAAACTGTTCACTAAGGCACTCACAATGAAGCTGGCCACAATTGCGCCAGACTTGATACACCCGAATCAAGCTGGGTTCGTACCAGGAAGACAAATACGTGACCAGATCTGGCTCACCAAGAGGATTATTGAGCTTGCCGAAGCCACTGAGAGCAATGGGGTGATAGTGACCTTAGATCAAGAGAAGGCATATGATAAAATTGAGCACGATTACCTCTGGAGGGTCCTAGAGAAATTTGGGATCCCCGAAGAATTCATCAGAACCATTAAAGCACTATACAGCGACGCGTGGACATACGTAATGGTGAACGGGGAAAAAAGCGAACACCCCTTCCGAGTGACAAGAGGAGTTCGCCAGGGTGACCCTCTATCATGCCTACTCTTTGACCTCGCAATTGAACCCCTTGCAGAGTCCCTACGCAAATCAAACCTGAAAGGCTATAAAATCAAAGGGCAGAGAGACAAATTAATTGCAACACTGTTCGCAGACGACACTATGGTATACCTGGATGCAGATGACGACTTTGGTGCGCTCCTAGAAATACTAGACGAATGGTGCATTGTGGCAGGTGCTAAATTCAATATCAGCAAAACAGAGATGATCCCAATAGGGAAAATAGACCACCGAGACCGAGTCCGCGCGTCCCGATTTGTGAACGGGATAGGAGGAACCATGATCCCTGAGCACATACGAATTGCAAAGGAAGGAGAACCCATACGAACCCTCGGAGCATGGTTCGGAAACAAAGTGATCCAAGTAGACACATGGGCACGGACACTTGAAAAAATCGATGATGCTCTAGAGAGATGGGAACTAGGGCATCCGACGATGGAGGGCTGCCGCCTCATAGTCCTAATGGTAATTGGTGGTATGACTCAATACCTAGCGACAGTCCAGGGAATGCCGAAAGAGATAGAAACCAGACTAGAAAAAAGAGTTAGGTCATTCCTATGGGCAGAAAAAACGAATGTCACAGTGAATAAGGAGACTGTATATGCATCCGCCAAAGAGGGCGGCAAGAATTTGCTGGACATTGTAGCAAGAAACGAAGCAATCACAATCACTTGGCTGAAAACGTACCTGAGCTTCGGACCCGAACGGCCATTATGGTGCTTCGTAACAGATGAACTGCTAGCAAAGAAGATTCCTGGAAGAGATCAAAATATAGACGAAGAACTACGCCTGAATGCCTACCTGCAATCGTGGTTCCCCAAACTTTCAGCCAAAGAAATTGGAAAAGACTTAGCAGGAATGATAAAAGCTGGGCGGTCAAATGGTCTAGAGCTAGACGCAATGGCAGTGTCCCGCGAAATCCAGGAGTCCATGCCGTTATGGTACCACTGCAAATCATATGCCAACAGGTCAATCTTTCACCGCGATGTGGTCATGACCGACTGCCTTAAAAATAAGCACAAAATTAAAACCGTGGGCAACGCTGTCCGCTTAGGTGCAAAAATGGATGCCCCCAGACATAGACCAACACGGAGATGCCGGTGCGCAACGTGTGCCATGACCAAAACCATCACAGGCTGCCAAAACCCGCACAACTGCTATAGATAGGCCAGGGACCTACTGGATGAACTTGAGGAAAAATGGGACCCGAGGGCCCCCCAACCTGAAGATTACGAGGAAGAAGTAGAGTCTGAAGACGAAGAGGAATCAGAGACACGCACCTTCGACCCCAGGATAACAACACATGGCACCATAGCTGACGCATTCCGGATATTCACAAGAAAATCCCTGAGGAACCTACATGACACTGCACCGGACACAAGACACGAAACAGACCCGGACGAAGAGGAAATAACTGTCTATGCAGAAGGTTCCGCAAAGAAGAGTGGCGGACCGAACGCACGAGCAGGGGCAGGAATATTCTTCCAGGAAAATGACCCACGCAACAACACCGTCCGTATACCCAAAGAACTCAGACCGTCTAAGGCTGTAGGCGAACTGGTAGCCATCCTTAAAGCAGTGGAAGCATGCCCCCTAGATGTACCTCTGGCCATACACAGTAGTTCCCGTACCTCGATTGACGCAATGACGAAATTCCTGACAAGGAATGAGAATGAAGGCTTCTTGAATCTGGAGAATGGACCAATCCTCAGGGTCATAGTCTCCAAAATGAGAAGACGAAAGGCAAGGACGACCCTCACCTGGGTAAAGAGCCCCGCAGAGGATGCTGGAACTAAGGCAGCAGGTGGTCTGGCTGCAGCTGGCTGCGCCAAAACAGTGGAGGATGATGTGAAAATAAAACCAGACACGAGGTTTGTACTGCCTGGGGTGAAGCTCCAGGCGATGACCCAATCAAAAGCGTACAAAATAATACAAAGAAAAAAGCGGAACCTCCCGAGATATAAAAAGTTGCTAGATCGAAGGACAACAAAGAAGAATATGGAACTCACCCAAGCCGCTGTGGCAGACCCCTCGGACGAGCTGCCCACAAAAGAGAAGATTTGGAAGTCTACAAACCACAAAGATGTGTCAAGAAGTGCCCGCTTCTTTCTGTGGATGATGCTCCACGGTGGATACAAGGTAGGCCCACACTGGACCAATATCCCCGGCCATGAAGATAAAGCTGAATGTAAGAAATGCGGGCACGGAATAATTGAATCAATGGAACATATATTGACAAAATGCGAAGCAACGGGCCAGAAAGATATGGGAACTTGCGAGTGAGCTGTGGCGAATGAAGACCGGAGCAGACCTACCTCCGCCGACACTTGGGCAGATCATGGGTTGCGCAGCGACTACGCGCAGTGATGCAAGCAGCACGTGTCTATTCCGGATTCTAGTCTCAGAATCTGCCCACCTTGTGTGGAGGATAAGGAACGAGCGAGTTATTCAGGACAAACCCGAAGCATCCCTGCCTGAGGTACAAAACCGATGGCGCCACGCAATAAATAATAGACTCAAGGTAGACTGCGCGGCAACGAATGAAATCAAATACGGAAAAAAAGCCATCAAGAAAAAGCTGGTGTTGAAAACATGGAGTGGGGTACTCAAAAATGAGTAATCTCTCCCTAAAGACTGGACAAGGGAGACCGGGGTTTTAGTGGGTATCAGGTGATTGGCAATGATGGGGGAAAATGGTACTTACCATTTAAATCCCCCGGAGCTAGTTGCGCGAAGCCCCACACATGTGCAGCGACTAAGTCGGGCATAAGTGCGCTAGCGCATTACCTCGGGCGGCTGATATTATTATTTCCTCTGGCTGGGTTTTAAGTCCATGGCCTCAAATTATAGCGGGTGGGGCAACCGACTATGTCGGCCTGGAAGTGTATGGAAGCGCGAAAGCGCTAAACAGCACGGACGGGGAACAACGCGGACGAAACCGCAATGCTTTCCAACCCTACTACTCAAACGCTCCGCAAAAATAAAAATAAAAAAAATAAAAAAAGCAGGCAACGGGTTGGAGTGTTCAGGATACACAATAGGATCCGGCACAGGATCCGTGCAACAGCCAGGCTAGCCTGTGAATTTATCCACGAGTATCGCCTAGTATTCGTATCCTAGTAGCCAGACAGCCTAGGCATCCAGCAAGCAGAAACAGAGCCCGTTTGGCAACCGTTTGGACACAAAAAGAGGCAGTTTAAAAGGTTGGATGCAGCGCAAGTATCGCCTGCAGACAATGAAAGACTTCTTCGGAAGTGTTTGACTTGTACCGGGTGACGCCGAATTAGGCGCAGCAGTGCCACTGATTTGATGTATGAGTGGCAACTCTCGTACGTCCGGATTCTTTCTGTCTGATCTTCCCACAAGCTCGTTGGTGTTGACCATGGTATCTGCAGCACTGTGCCCAGCTATACGAACTCATGCTGCGTACACAACTGACGCGCCGCTTCGCGGGAATTTCTTGCGCACCCTGGGCCCGCCCCGCTCCGCGCAAATTTGCTGGGACCAAACCCACGCGCCGCTCCGCGCAAATTTGCCGGCACTCAACTCAACCACCCCTCGCCAGGGCTCGGGAGACGGGGGGACTCGTCGGAAAGCCTCCTGGTGCCTCGTAAAAAGCGCACGAGCGCTGAGCTCGGCAGATATCCAGTCCAGCTTTGATATAAATTCACTTGCTCCGCCGCTCCTCTCGAACTACTCGGACTCTTTTAGAGGCTGCACTTGTTGACCCTCGGCGGGACCATGTCTTTGCCGCCCCGCATGGAATGTCACGATCCAATTATGCGAGCTCACAATGCAGTGGCTACTTTCTTCGTTAGGGAACTCTCCCGTATTTTAGAGCTCCCGGGCCTCTCGGGTGCGACAAACGCGGACATTGTCCTCGCATCCACTCCTTGCGCGTCATGTCCATATAGTGCTGCAATTCTGCGGCAGTGCACCAATTTAATGGAGTTGGTACCTTTAAATACTCTCCCTGCCAGACTCCGGGAGCGTTTTGCGCTCTTGATCAAAACGTACACCATCACGGTCGATCTGCGGTCGGTGGCGAAGCGGTTGAATTGTTGCCGCTATTGCGGATTCTTGGTTCGAGTTCGCAGGATATATTCAATTGGTCAGCCTCTCAATACTAATGTTTATAACATTGTTGTTCTCTAAATGAGAGGATGAATGTACGTCCCCGGCGTTCATGTCCAAGATAGATGCTTATGTTTCTGATAGCCTACGCTGACGATGTTCCCGGTATCTATCACCTCGACCTCCAAAACGAGCGAACGTTACAGACTGGACCCGGGTATGTGGCACAGGTTTCTCTTGTGTCTAGCTTATTTCGATAAACCTGTTATATCCATGATGTTTAACACATTGCGCATACAATAGCGGAGGTGGAGACCGAGCGACATGCCCATGGCTTCCCCTCCGGTATTCTTCATCCGCCACCCGTTTGCAGTCGACTACAGCAAGAATGCCTTAGGCATACTGGTGACGTCGAATTCTGCTTCCTCTGTTGAGCTCAAAGGGGCAGTTGTTCGCGAACCGTGGAAGGGATACGAGGAGGACGTTCTTCCCGACAAATTGCAAGGGAAGAAAGCGCGGAATCTGCGCCATCTGGTCTTCACTCTATATCGTCGCCTTTTCGGTGTGGTTTTCGTCACTAATATGGCCATTTTGATCGCCCTGCTGGTTCGGGGAGCCGATGCACCACGTCTCGGGTTGATTACGCTGGCCAACCTCTTTGTCGCAGTGTCGGTGCTTCATTGTCGCATCTTGTTTGAGTCTGACCATTGTCCTACAGTCTTATGAGGCAGGACTATGTAGTGAACGCACTGTTCAGCGTCTTCTGCGCTGTTCCCCCTTCGTACGTTCTTTCCAAACCTCATTGATCACCCACTTAAGTCTTACAGATGGCCGCTTTCAATCCGTCGCGTTTGTGCTCGGTGAGGCGCTTCTATCTCTATCTAAATCTTTCTGACTCGTCCATAGCGTGTATCACATGCCAGGTGGCATCCACTCCGGAGCAGCGGTTTCGGGCACGTTGTGGTTGGCTGTATTCTGCGGGAAAGCAACAAAAGAGGTGGTTGATGGCGGGGACACCGCTCACGTAAGGAACCATAAGATTATGGTCTGCGCATGATACTGAACAAAGCCTGCAGGCATCCGTGGCCACTATTGCTGTCTCGTATTCGATTCTCCTCTTTCTATGCGGTATGGTGATATTCGCATATCCCTCGTTTAGAACCAAACGACACGACTCCTTTGAACGCGTTCATCGATTTTTTGGGTGGACGGCTATCATCCTTGTGTGGGCGCAGATCGTTCTTCTTACCAACGACTATCGCGGGAAGCAGTCGCTCTCTCATGCCCTGGTCCATTCCGCTCCCTTTTGGATGCTCATCGTCATGACTGGTCCGTTACATTCGCAATTCCAAACCGTTGCTCTAACTTGGTTGTATTATAGGATCCATCATTCTGCCTTGGTTGCGACTCCGGAAGGTGCCCGTGAGGGCCGAGGTTTTGTCGGAACATGCTGGTTCATTGCTGTTTTCCTCCATCGAGACTATATCTGATTTTTTTACTTTTTCCGGCTAGTCCGACTCTACTTTACACACAGTGAGTTGCCTATCATTCAGCCACATCAAAGAGAGGTTTCATTTGAAAAATAGCCACAACGTTACCGGGAAGTTTCGTCCGACTCGCGGTCCACCCACTCAAAGACTGGCATGGCTTCGCGACCATCCCTGTTCCGAACGAAAAAGGATTTTCGCTCGTTGTTTCAAAGGTATCAGTATACCCTAATCACCCATACTAACGTTCTGGCCTGATTCTTTTTCCAGGCAGGAGACTGGACCAATTCTCGCATAACAGACCCTCCGTCGACTATCTGGGTTCGGGGCGCCCCGTCTTTCGGCGTGCTTCGCATCGCTCCGCTATTCCGGAGGATCGTACTAGTCGCTACCGGGTCAGGGGTGGGGGTGAATAAGTCTGCATGCCTTCAATCGACTTGCGCTGACACCGGAGCAGCCATGTGCGGGTTCCATTTTCGAACAACGAGTCCCCATCCGTTTCCTTTGGACATCACCCAACGTCCGAGAAACATTTGGGGATAAACTTGTGGATGAGATTTTGGGCGCCTCGCCGGATGCAGTGATTTATGGTAAGAGTATTCGAGGCATGCAGAGCACGTTCTAACGATTCCTAGACACCCGGAAACACGGCAAACCTGATATGGTCAAGGTGAGCTGTTCAATCATGTATGGGATGCATGCTCACGACTCTCTTAGCTGACACTTCGTCTTGTCAAGGAATTCGATGCAGAGGCAGTCTGTGTTATATCGAATCAGAAGCTGACGCAGAAACTTGTCTACGGTATGTTTTGGCCGAGCTGGGGGTGCATTGAATTCATGTCTCGTTTTAGGCATGATGAGTCGAGGCATCCCTGCTTTTGGTGCGATCTGGGACTCGTAATTGACTCACTGTACTGGTAGTCGCAAACAGTTGTAATTAGTAATTCCCGTTCCATATACATCACCACCTAGTTTACCGGAGACACTGCACTAATCTATAATGAGTTGCTGCGGCCAGTTGCAGCATATACTTAATGGAAATCATGTTCCCAAAAAAATTGAGCCCTTGCAATATCATGTTGAGACTCGGATTGTCTAAGCGTGGGAAGAATTGCAACTTCATCACAACCACCGACTCTCACCAACTGGGGTCGACTGCGGCGAATTGGTGTCCTCATTTGCGGGCAAGCAGAGGGTTTGCAGTCCACCATTGTAATTTTTATTCCCTGTCATGCACCTCCCCGAGGAATTGATTTGCCTCATCCTCGCGCAACTCTACTATCGAAGCCCTCCATTCAGCACGCCCGATTACTACACACTTTCGGCGTGCTCGCTCGTTAATTCGCACTGGAGAGGACCTTCACAAACCCTTATCTTTCGGCGCATCACCCTAGAGGCGACCCCTGCGTTTGCTCGATTTGCAGACACGACGAGCAACACCACTCTTCTCTCGCATGTTCGAGTTCTTTCTGTCGCTCTTACAACGGATCCTCCTCCCCGGCCTGTTGGTGTTGAAGTCTGTCCCGTGTCGATCTTGGTATCCATTCTGCAGCACTGTCCCCAGCTATACGAGCTCAGTATCAGCGCGCACAAGCTCTTTTCGCTGAACTCAGTGGATATATCCCGTATGGCTGCCGTCGTCCAGGCCTATTCAATATCGATTCGCTCCCTCCGGTTGTTGGAATGCAGTGTTCAATCACCCCTCCTCTACGAACTCCTGCGGCTCTTCCCGACCGTGGAGTTCTTGACCCTCGGGGGCGAGATTATTGCCACCCCGCCGTCATGGACTCCCGAGGTCCAATTGTACGAGCTCATACTGCAGCGAACACCACCGTCGAATATACTGCAGTGGCTGCTTTCTTCGTCGGGAACCTCTCTCCGTATTTTAGAGCTGCGCGACCTCCCCGGTGGCAGTACACCCGCGGACATCGCCATATGCTGCCCGCACATCCAATCCCTGCGTCTTATGCGCTACAATGCACATAGCGCCGCGATTCTGCGGCAGTGCACCAATTTATTGGAGTTGGTGCTTTTAAATATCCCTACAATTCTTTCCCTGCCGGCACTCCCATCTTCACTGGAGCATTTTGCGCTTCTGATCCAAACATACAGCGCAAGCGTCGATCTGCGGCCAGTGGTGAAGGCGATTGAATCACTGCCGCGTTTGCGGATCTTCACCTTTGTTGGCGATTCGCAGGATATATTGCAGGCTATTTGCGATGCGAAGACTATAACTCTGCATACGACATCGCGCAAGTTTTGGATCGTGAGTCCTGCAGTGGTTTTGACTTTGAAAGCGAAGAGATAACACCCTTCTGCAGAACGATGATCTCGTGAAGGCGACACGATTCCCACGTCGCCAGTCGGTGTCTAATTTTTACCATATGAATTAGCACAGAATTTAGTCGTATGTGGCGATTGAGTTTCGTAGACCAATGTAGCATACACTGTAGATGCTCGTGTATGTTCGATTTATTTTCTAATTTTCTGGAAGAGCCCACGCCGTTGTCAAACACAGACACACGCGATCAGAATTTTTTGGCCTGACATGCTGCTTTCCTCTGTTCTACGCGCTGGCCGACGAACAGCTCCGCGTTGTGTGCGCCATTTCTCTGTAACGCGAGCGCAGTTCGCTTCATCGGCCGACCCGCTTCAGCTCGGCGCGCCGGCCGACCATAGGCCAAATGCCTTGTCCGACGCCGGCAGCAGCTCTGCACCTCTTGCCATAGGCACTGAGGGAAACACGACCGATACAATGCCCTCTGACTTTGTTCCCCCATCCACTCTACATCTATCCTCTGACCACGGACTGTATGGGTTCTTCCGACGCAAAGAGGGCGCCAACCTCTCTGGCGACGCCCGCTACGAAACCTTTGCGGACCCGACGATAAAATACACGGGTCAGCGCCCCCGCGGTACTGAAATGCTTATTGGTTAATTTATTGCTAGGGCGGTCATGGCTGGCATCGGAGCTGCGGCTGAAGAGCTTCAAAGATTTGCACACGTTGTGGTACGTGTTGCTGCGCGAGCGCAACATGCTCGCAACGCAGCGCGAGGAGATGCGGCGGATGGGATTACCTCGAACTCGATTCCCTCACACGAACGCGGTGAACACGGCGAAGGTGAGTTGGGTACAACTTGGTCCCCAGTCTGCGGCAATGAACTGTTTTTCAGTGTCGAAAGTCGATGGCGCGTATCAAGGCAATAATGAACGAGCGCCGGCTCGCGTACGAGGGCGCGGTAGTGCTCGCGGAGAAGGACCGGGAGCAGAGCGAGGATGCGAAGGTGCTCAAGTTCAGGGTCGACCAGTACACGACGGAGAAACATAAGCAGCATGCGGAGGAGTTGCGAAAGCTTATCGTGAAGCCCGCGCGGACGCACAGGGCAGGGGTGAAGGTGCGGGAGAGACGAACCAGCATCCCGGAATCGACGCCGCCAAAGAAGGCAAAGCAGCCTGAGACGGTGGAGGCAGAAAACATGAAAAAGCCACGGTGGTCCAAAGCGCAAAAGTTAGCGCACGCGCAACACAAGAAGCGGCAAGCCGAGGGGACGCCCAAAGGACCTGCAAACATTCGCCGTCGTTTACATGTAGTATAACAAGCATTATTATTTGGCACGCAGACTCCGTTCCTCTCGCGCCTTCTCCTGAAAATGCTCCCACATGCGCATCTCAAGGGTGACTTGGCAGTCCCTGACAGAAGGGTTTTCGTACGATTCTATTTGACGCCTCCCGTTTCGCAATAGATATTCAATGGTGCTGACGTCCCGCGGTGACGCTCTCTCGGCATTTCTGCGAAAATTGTAGCGGATTAAAAGGGACCAGTTTTCGCGTGTCTTTGCTGGTTTGGTGCGCGGTATGCGAAGGGCTCTGCGAGGAAATGTGAGTGAGCAGTATTTGGCAGCAGGCCAATCCCCAACCGTCTGTACAAATTCAAGACCTCTTTTTGCAGTCCTGACTTCCGTGCTGCTGACATTTCAGCGCTTGCTATGGATCTTTGAGAAATTTTATTCTCATTGCCCTGCAGAAAGTCCGAGTACGCTACGCACTGTTACAGCTTGTCTTGGACTCTTTCAGCAATTGACGCGTGTGAATAATGGCATAGCAGAGCCAAACAGAAATACGCCTGTCGCCCAATCTGGCAATTTCATTCCGGCGCGTCCATCTGGGAGGGGGCAAGTCTATGGGTTCATGAATAAAGCATCTGCTATACGTTGCGAAGAAGGTTTTGTTTAAATTCGGGTCACAATGGCACACCTTCCAGAAAGTATCTATGGGTCGGCCCCTGTGGCTATAGACACACACCAGCTGTCCAAAGTCATGCTTCTTGTGGTTGGGCAATGGGTGCTTGACATAGCTGCTGGAATCTGTGATTCACACAGAACTCACTGGATTTGGGAATTACCTACAAACTATGGTGTTGGTCAATGTCCTAGGCAATGCAGTAGGCATATACATTTTTCATATTTAAAAAATATGGAGATTATTGAGGACCTCCAAGTGTTGAATAGGGTATTTTCTCCCCTTCTGGTTCACAACTAAGGTATACTATTTCATTTTGCAAAAGAATTAAACATGAATTACTGGATTCCTGGGTCCACAGCTTAGGCAAGTATCTTTACCATTGATGTGGTTAATCCCACTATACTTTATCCAACTGATCTAAAAGAAATTGTTGAAAAACCTCTAGTATGGTAATTCTTTTTGAGACCATTTCTTTGACATGAAACATAAAGTCATAGTAAGTTGTACTGTCAGGGGAACCCTTCCCATGCTGCTGCTTTCCACACTTTCTGTTCCATCTTGACTTCTCCCTTCTGGCCCATCCTGACACTTGTGTGTTATGAACCAGGTCAGTAGATCACTTCAGACACATGTTACTGCCTAGTACCTTGGTTTATAAGCTTCACCTAGCATGGGAATCCTTATCCTTTCTTCTCTTCAGATTCTCCCTTGCTAGTCTCCATGCTTCTGCTGAGCCTTGTGGTTGCCCTTACATGTACACAAGATAAATGGTATATGGATTGAAATGGTTTTGTCAGGGAAACCCTATGCTTCCGCAGTTCCCTAACACGTACACCATCCGGCTCTGTCCGGACATCTGGTCCAGACATCCGGATGCTCCGGCCCTCTGGCATTGTCACCTCGTCTGGACATCCTTCCCTTGGCATCCCACTTTCCGGACACCCTCCCTCTCAGATATCCTGCCCCTCCAGATGTTCCTCCGGCCCTTCCGGATTTTCTGTCCCCCGGACCTCTCAACTTCCAAGTTCTGGATCCGGATCCACACCTCAGGTTCCAGACTCAATTTCCAAACTCTTCCAATGAGCCTCAGACATCTCCCTTGTCAAGTCAGCACTCCCCATTGTCCCTCCTCCTTCCTCCTCCTCCTTCTCCCAACCTTGCCACAGTCACCCGGACATATGGCCTGGACCCCCGGAACCTGTGTACGCCCAGCCCCCCGGATGTGGCCTACTGTCCGAGTACAGGCTCATGCCAGATACTATGGCCTTCGCATAGTACATCCACTCTCGCCCCTCTCTCCCTCCCGTATCCTGTCACCCGGATTCCGGATTCCGACTTCTGGGCCCCAGACTCCATGCCCTGTGTTCCGGACATCGGATCTGTACCTCCATACTTCCGGAACTTCCAGACGACCTCTGGTCGTCCCCTCCTTGTTCATCGGGTCAACCAACTTCCCTCGGGCATTCACCTGCCTCCTCTGCCTTCCCTCCTCTGGCCTCTGACCTCTATGACCCAGGTCCGGACCTGTCCTGTCCGTATTCTTGGATCTGGACTGGTGTTCCATCCTCCAAGACTTCTGGAACCTCCAGGCCTTCTGGTCACTCCTTCTTGCTCCTCAGGTTTGTCAGCAACAGCCTCTGGGTCGGCTAAATGACAAGCAACCCAGCGAGAACCCCAACCAGGAGAAACCCAACAGCCACTAATAACTGGTGTGTTCCCTGAGCAGCAAGACCAACCGAACGGACTCCTCGTTAGGAGGCCGTATATTGTGGGTTGGGGTGCAAGGCGGAACCCAGAACAAGTCTAACAGAGTATGATATCCACTCAGGTATAATACCCGGGGTGTAGACGCAACCCATAATAGAATGGAGGGGAAGCAGGACAGGGTGGAGACAATCCCTAAGTCAAGCCAAAGCAGCCTGAGATTAGACAAGGTAGAATCTACTATACAAGCACACCGAAAATAGAAATGTTTCTGGTTGGAAAAAAACCGACTGTGAAATCAAGAGTATCATCTTCAGTTCTAATTTTAAGAGAAATTACAAGTATAACTGTAGTATAAACTGAAATTGAAACTCCTTGTTTCAAGATGCATTTCTGTGTCCACAGATACAGACTGTTTCTTGTTGAAAGCATTCAAGAAACTCTGAGTTTTATGGCACCTTTCAGGACTGTTGAAAGACGCAGTTTCAGGAATCAAGAAACACTGCGCAATTTTTGCTATTGGCTCGGCATTTGCCGGACCAATGGCAAAAATGCCGCGAATTTCTTTGTTCTTTGAAACTACTCCTTTCAGCCATCTTGAAAGGCACAATGAAAGTGGGATTTTCTGACAGCCTCTCATCCTGGAAAGAAAAAAGCACTCTTTGTGGCACTGAAAGGGATTGTGAAATCAGCCCTTTCAATTTCAGTTTACATTCATATTTATACATGTAATTTCTCTAATCAGAACTGAAAATGATACTACTGATTTCTCAGTCAGTTTTTTTCCTACCAGAAACATTTCTATTTTCGGTGTGAAGGAGATTCTACCGTGCTTATATACATGATGAATAAATTAATGTGATCATGATCAGTTCCTGTATCGCAATGTTAAGGAGTGTTAATGCGTGATGCTCCTAGGCTCTTGTATGTTATTACCATAGCGTCTGAGGGTTAGGAGGACCAACTGGGCAGGATTCCTAACCCTTAACGTCTTCCCGTATCTTAGTCCCCGAAGCCCGTGATCAGGCTCCTGTATGTTAACATCTGAGGGTTAGGGGGACCGACTGTGCGGGTTCCCTAACCCTTAACGTCTTCTCGTTTCCCAGTCCTCTGAAACCCGCGATCGGGTTTCAACAGTGAGAAGGTGACAAGGTCCCGCGGTCGCATCATGAGAGTCCCGTGACGCAGACACATTGTGTGAAAAAAAGTGGAACCCGGGTGATTTATGACAAGGTTGACCAACCCCCCTTGAGCATTCGGCCGTGCCTGTTCCGTCTGTTCTGGATTTCACCCTCTGTCTCCCAGACCACAGGTTCCACGCTCTGTGCTCCAGACTCCAGATCCGTGCCTCTAGACTCCCGGAACCTCCAGATGGTGTTTCTGCCCAGGTGAGTAGATACTTCCTTCCTCCCTTGTTGTAGATAAGGATCTTCCTTCTGCCCAGACTGCTCTTCACTGAGCTGTCTGCAGTTGTTGCCCTTACAGGTTTCTTACATCAGAGACTTCTTTTGAGAAAAGACCAACCATGGATTTCTGTAGTTGTAGATGGCAAGCATGAGCATCCAGAATTTGCAGGCAGAGGTAAGGTACTGTACTGTACTATTACAACCAAAGGTTCAGGTGACGGGTGACACTTTTGGTACCTGTGGTGACACTCAATTCTTCCAAGCCTGTCAAAAATTTCCGGTCTGTCTGATGCTGGACCCCATATAAGGGAATTTGATGTGATTGCCGGTCAATGAACACCTTTCCCAGTGAACACTTGAGGTGACGGGTGACACCCCATGAACCTTTGGTCATAATAGTACATACAGTAAATGGGGTTGTTGTGAAATGTTTGATGTCTTCGTTATTTATTCACATCTGGTTCTTCATCAAGATCACCCTCATTCTTCACAACTGCAACACCAAACCACAGAAAATTTTGACTTGCTACCAAGCTAGAATGCCATTGCATCTCCCTACAACAACAAAAATAAAGATTTGCTTCACACTACCACTATAGTGAGGGATAAAACAAAAGATTTTGCGAGTTGAAGCAAAAGAATGGACAAACTGGGAATTGAACCCAGCACCTCCCGCATTCCCAGAGTTACATAATCTCAGATGATTACGCAACAATTGCGAAGCGGGCGCGATAACCAACTACACTATTTGCCCCATAAACACAGACAAATGGTTCAGGTAATCATGGGGAGAAGATCTACAATTAGGAGAAGCCTATATGATACCCAGGTACGTGTTTGCCAATTGAAGTAGCCAACTACACTATTTAATGGGCCTGGTCACATAACACATGCCAGTGCAATTGGCCATCAGCAAGGGATGCACCATTGGTGGATAATGCACTGTGCACAGATCAGCTGGTGGATCAACAGAAAGCGAGGGTTCCCTGACAATAGAACAGCCAACAGTTCTTGCACATATTGAAAATGCTTTGCTAATTCATAACAGGCATGAGAATGGTCAAGTAGACAAGAATGGGTGAGATATGTCTTGAGGCCCTTTTGCTCACTAGGTTGTACTATGACCAGTGACTGGTCTGTCTATGAATGCTGTCAATAGACATTGACTTGTCCCATATAGCAGCTGGATTCAAGGCTAGCTAGGTTTAGTCTCTGCTACAGAACCGATACACTGATGGTCTGTTTACAATCACGGGGCGGTTGGCGTGCTGTCCACTGATTACGTAATCTGCCTTCCACAAAATAAATGGGCTTGAAACATGCTATATACATATATATATAATTGCATCTGAGTGTGCTATAGGTCTTTGAGAACTCTTACACAAACTTTTGTGACCTGGAAACAAGGAGAAACCACCAAATGAGCTGCATCGGCAAGTATCGGATTGATCGGCCAAAGCGAAACAGGCTTCGAAAGCGCCATCGGATTATGTAATCAGTCGACAGCATGCCAAGCAGCCTGTGATTGCTACAAGACTACTTAAACTAGGTTGGTGTGTGTGGAAGATGTCAACAGATGAAACCTGGTATAGGACCTTGGCAGAGTGTAAAATTGCCGTAAATGTTTGTCAACAGAACAAAGAGCTGGAGGCCATTGTTGAAAATAAAGCATTGCAGCAGGAAGCTACTAATTATGTGAGTGAAAAAATCAGCTGTTGGCGATCCACTCAAAGAAATAAGTGCCTCAGTACTAGACACGACCAGATCAAAATGAGACCACAGAATATTTCCATTAATGGCCAGCAAGTCCCTTACACTGCTGTGTGTAGTGTTGAATGGTGAGCAAGCCAGAATCCTCGGGTATGGCAGATGTCCACACATGGAGATTTGTGTGTGTGTTCGGCGGACAAGGAGCAAGTGCTGTAGTGTGCCTAAGAAGATAGAGAGCTCAGCACAATATTTAAGCTATTATTTGTCAGTGACGACTCGGAGTTGCTGAAGAATATTTCAAAGATTGAGGCCCCTGGCCTCGATATTTTGAGGCCAAAAAAATAGATTGCAACGACCTTACCCCAGAATCTGCTCAGACAAGTACGGTAGGCAAGAGCTACGCAGTTCAATTTAAATCGAACTACGTGGTCGAACCAACCCCGTAGCTCTCGCCAACCGCCGGACATGCCGGAACTACGCGGTTCAGCTATCAGCACTTCCTATTCATGTACCTTTTTCGGTCAACTCTGGGTAGGAAGGTCAACCACGAGAACTTGTCAAATGTTCCTAAGTTGTGTACTACACCACAACCGGGTTGTCGAGGATGAGCCACTCCAATATTTGAAGAATGCGCCAGATTATTAAGTAGTGATCATGACGGGAAAGTAGAAGCAGATTCTGCAAAATAATTAAACAGGACACAGCAGACTTGATCTCTGCATACTGTTTTTGGACGTGTCCAATCTGAAATGTGCATATAATTCAACCCAGATTATTCAGATGCCTGAGCAAGATTTGAGGTGACTTTAAAAATCAGTGTTGTGATAGTGGATTACTCTGTTATAATAGCGCAGAAAAGATCTAACTCGCAGTTCTTGCAGCTGCAAGTTCCTCAGTGTTTCCCAGGGTGTACGCACCGAGCCGGAAGCAATGGAGTGATGCACGACCAGTGTGCTAAGCAGGGGACTCCTTACATTTAATGGTGACCTGATCGCGGTAAGACGCGCTCTAATTATCTTTCTCACGATATATTTCGCGCCAAATGGCAACAAATCTGATTGGGGCGCATATTTCGATGGCAGTGACACATTATACCTGGTCATTCGGTTGAGAACTCATTGAGATGTAGTGGATTCAATATCCCATAGGCAGAGTCATCAAAACTGAATTTGTACACTAAAGGAATCACTTATTCCTTTTACAAATAATCCATAATTACATCTCAGTCGCCCCTCCCAAAATTTCAGCCTTATTGATGGAGATTTGGATGAGTGAGTTGTCCATAATTGACCTTTCCAAGCATGCCCAGACACTGATATCCTGTTACGAGGAAATTTACTGATCCTTCTCTATCACGAATAAGTGCGCGTGAATCAGCAGAGCAGATTCATATATAATTCGGCTTGCTCCATGCAGAACTGGGTGAAATGTAGCCATTCTTTGGCAGGGATAAAAAAACCAGCCAAAAACGAAGAAAATTTATTTGTGCCTTCAGCACTGTTCGTGGCCATAATTGCGGGGGGTTTAAACTTGAAACAAGAGAATGTGGTGGTCCAAAAGGTCTCATACATAAATGTAGCGTGTGCGTGATTTAGCAAGGAGTGAACAGATTCAACAGAACACAAGTATGGTAAACATATGCTATTGTGTCCAAGTTAGGATCTCGCTGCTTGAGGCCTTGTCAAAATCACAAAATCGGTCGATTCAAAGGCCCCTGTGGCAGCAGTCGACATCGGAGATGACAGCGGCGATGAGCATTGTTGAGCATGAAAGACAACTTGGCGCAACTTGGCGCTGCCGAGAGCCGAGCCGCGTAGTTCCGGCATGTCCGGCGGTTGGCGAGAGCTACGGGGTTGGTCCGAACTTGGTCCGAACCACGTAGTTCGATTTAAATCGAGCCGCGTAGCTCCTCGTAGCTCTCGCCTACCGTAGACAATCTGTGGGATTTTTTACGGCTTTCGCCGATAACCAACCACACTATTTGCCAACCGCGGAAAAGAAGAATCACCCATCACGCGTCACGTTTGTGACCAGGAACTTTCATGCTCTCATTCCGCGCTGCGCGTCGCTATGCGTCGGCCGTCTCAAGAGTAAAAAAATACTCGACGCCGTCTGAAACGCCACAGGACCCAGCAGCATACTGTCGCGAGCTGGTGCGCAAGCATGACTATGAGTCGTTCTTGATCAGCAAATTCTGGCCTGGTCAGCTGCAAGACGGATACTTTGCGATTAAGGCGTTCTCTGTGCGTCTTCTGGCGAAAGGTCCACTGGAAACGCGCTCATGTGCTCAAACTTTATTTTACACTTGAACGAAAACCAGACGGAGCTGGCCATGGTGCAAGACAACGTGAGCGTGGCGACGATCGGCGCGGTGCGCATGCAATTTTGGCGGGACGCGGTGCGGGACATCTACGCTGTGCGTCGCGCGGACTAGGGTGCCGGTTCTCAGAATTTGCTGGCTGACGGGCACGGTAGGACAAACCGCCGCGGCACCCTGTTGCGCTGGCCTTACACCGCGTGACGCAGAATGCTAGCTTGCCAGCGTACCATCTCAAAAGGATTGTTGACGCACGCGACGAGGAGCTGCGGACAAATTCGTATCCCACGAGCGACGCGCTCGTGGCGCACGCAGAGAGCGTGTCGTCGAGCGTGCTGTATTTGTTGCTCGCCCTCCGGGGCCTGGGCGGCGCAGAGGACCTGGCGCACGCGGCATCACACCTCGGGACGGCGCAGACGCTTGCGACGCTCCTGTGGTCATTGCCGCACCACGCTGGCCAGCGCCGGTTGCCGATTCCGTTGGATCTCTGTGCGAAGCACGGTGTGAAGCAGGAGGACGTATTCCGATACGGCGGGAATGCGGCCGGGGTGGACGCGGCGGTGTTTGACTTTGCGATATTGGCGAACGACCACATGCTGACGGCGCGAGAGGTGTTCAAGGGCACTGGCGGTAAAGTACCCGCGGTCGCGATGCCGGTGTTTCTGGCGGGGGTGCCAGTGGCGAGCTTTTTGGAACAGCTGGAACGGGTCAATTTCGACGCGTTTGCGCGGTCACTGGCGATGCGGGACTGGCGACTATCATGGAGGATATGGAGCGGGTATTATCGGAGGGTGTTCTAGCGCGTCGAGTACGTTCTACTCAATGGCGGACTGAGACCTGACTCCGATCGGAGTTTTGCGCCGCGGAACGCCCTTGTGTTCCCGCAGCAAGCTATCTACATCGATGTAAAATTATAATCCTCCCACTTCATGCAAACGTGCACTTCTTCGGTCCGTAATGTATGTAATGCGAAAGTGGTCCAAATGTTATGACGCCTCCACAAATACCCGGGCCACGTAGGAGAATAACGAGTTGACCGGAGGGTGGCCATAGGAAACATGTTGAGGCCTGCTGTTTCAACTTTCAAGGACCGCGCACTAGGCAATCTTCCTCCTCATCCGCGGTCATTCCAATGGCACGATTATTCTGTTGATTAAGTACATTCCAAAGAATGTGGTCTATGGTATGGCGATGCTAAGTACGGGTGCATAAAACGAGAAACATGCAAATTGAAAGTGTCGTGAGGATAAAACCGATGTGATGATGCTAATGGTGGGAATTAATGATATGTAAGTTGGTGGATGCAGAGAGAAAATGCCCGTGTCGTATCAAAAGGGAAATAATGCGAATGTCATTTGTATTTGTTCGTTCAATCGTTGAAGGAGGTGTCCTGGTTCTGTTCGTGCGCTGGTCATGCAATCGTCTTGCGCCTCTTCGCCTTCGGCGCCTTCGTCTGCACATACTCATCCTCCTCGTCGCTCTCCACAGCCTCTCCACCGGCCGCTATGTGGTGCAGGCGCCTTTCCGCATCGAGGTCGCGCAGGATCCGTAGATTCGTTGTCAGCGAGCGGAAGAAGTCGTTCTAAGCACCATGAATTAATCACCCCAGCCACCTCACGAAACAGACGCACCTTGGGCACGCGTATCTTGCCCCCATTCCCCGCGGCCTTCTCCTTTTCCATGCACTTCTTCTTCTCCCGATACTACGCACACGCAAGCAGACACGTCAGCACTTTCTCCCCCGATACAGCCGTGATGAACTCACCTTGCCCTGCTCCTCCTTATACAGCCCCTCCAGCGCCTTAATCCACGCCTGCAAATCCGTCTCCACCCTCTGCAACTTGGGCTTCCCTTCCTTGCTGTCCGCTTTCGCTTTCTTTTTTTCCCCACCGAGTGACCCCAGCCGATATTCTGCAAACTCGTCGTTCTTATCTTCCTCCGCCGCGATCGCCTCGTCGTCGGAGTCGGGCACAATATACGAACTCACCGCAGCCGCTGCCGAACGCCGCGGACGCTTCCTCTTGTGTGAGGAGGGCGACCCCACCGCAGGTTCTACAGATTCCTTCTTGACACGGGATGACGAGGTCTGCGACGCATCCTGCTTAACCTCCGTGTCGTTCGCGGTCGCCTTGCCCACCAAATTCTTCAGGAGAAACCGTGCCGCGTCCGACCCTGGAAGGTAATCCTCTTCCGTCCTGTAGAACGGCGCGCCCGACCTGATACGGTCGTACAAACGGAAATCCTGCTCACGACACAGCTAGTCAGCATACCAGACGTTGGCAATAGAGGACGCCACTCACCCCCGTGTTACTCCCGAGCTGCGCCAAGATCTGGAAGTGCTTGAAGGTGACGGGCACGGGTGTTAGCCCGTCCATGTACAGAGACAGGATCTGTGCAAATGATTATTAGGTTTGTGTCGACGATGGAAAGGTTCGGGTGCTCGGAGCGGACCAACAACGCACGAGGTAATTCTCATTGATAACAGCGTGCGTAAGGAACGTCGCTGTGATGCTGCTCATCGCGCCGAATTCGGTCTTGATCCACTTCGCCACCGATTGTGAATCTGCATTTTTCGCGTTCAACCAAGAAAATAAAACAGGCGCAGAGAATAAACCCACCCTCGGGCACCCGCGAAGATTGGTTGGTTTGCGCGTAGGACATTGAATTAAAGTAGCGCCGCCGACCGCGTGTGCCCTGCTCGTCACGTCGAATCATCGCGGTAAGCGGCTCGAGCCCAATGCCACCGAGATCGTGGGCAGGGGGCTTCGCCTTTCTGGCTTTTGCGTCCCCACCCCACTCGCTCTCTCCGGCAACGCTCTCCATATCGACGTCGTCGTCTTCTTCTTCTTGGAGCCCATCTTCCTCGCCTCTACCCTCCCCCTCGCTATCGCTCACATCCTCGTTTACAACGGTCCTGCCCCTATCCCTCGCCAGCTTCGCTTTCACGCGCTCTCCGCCCGCCACTGCCTCCCCAATCGTCCCCAGGTCCTCAAGCTTCACCTCATGTTCCCCCAACACCGCCTGCACAATCTTTCCCCGCACAGTGGGATACGCCTCGCACAGACGCTTCAGCGTCTTTCCCTTGCTGTCCTTCGTTAAACACCTCACCGCCACGTCCTCCGCAAGCCCTCTTAGGTCTGCGTGCGTCACCTTCCTTGTTGACGCGCTAGGTAGCCCGTGCTCGTTTGTCTCGTTCGCGACACCTTCGCGGCGCAGGTATTCAAACACCGACGTGTGCTTCTCAATGAACGCACTCAAGAGTATGCCCGCCGCATCCTTGAGGCTTACAGGACCGAGACGGAGAGGGGCAAGGCGCGCGGGCATAGCGGACACGGCAATGGGCGGGTCCGCGGCGAAGACAGTGAGAAACATCGTGAGGCGGACGGTCGGGTCCATGGGCGGGGGCGGCTTGCGGAGAGCAGATGCAAAGGTAGCGGGCACGGGCGGCGGCGCGAGGAAGTCGGTGTACAGCTGTGTGAGAACCTGCGTGGTGCCCGAGTTTGTGATGGCGCGCGCCTTGAGGAAGAGCTGGCGGGATGTTTCAGTCAGTCAAGCGTTTTTCTCAGAACCAAATAGATTTCTGCACCTTTATGACGTCTTGTACGAGTTCTCTGTAATAAAATCAGTAAGTAAACAGACGGAAATGGATTAGCCGACTGACGGGAGGGAAAATGGCAAGTCATTTGCGCGGTCGAGTTGTTTCAGCGCTCTGTACGCGGCCTCGTTCGTCTTGGCCTCAAGGCACACTTCGGCCGCGACGGTACGCGTGACGAACATGCTGCGCGCGTATAAGAATCTAATAATTAACACGCGTAGAACACGTACTCTGTATCGAGGCGGCAGAGCTCGCGTACATTGGCAACAATTTCTTCCGCGTGAGCAGCGTCGGGGGCCGACGTCTTTTCAAACATTTTGCGGAAGACAAAGTCGCGGTACTGTGCATGCACATGAGCAGCGGAACATGCCGGCAGTTAAAAAAGATCGTGTACTACCTTGGCATCCATCTCAAAGCCGTTCGCGACGGCGTAGGGGAGCAAGCGAGGTTCAATAGCGAGAGCAAGCGGGAACTGGGACATGAGGGGGTCGCGGTGGCAGAATGGCATGAACTTGGCGAAGAATAAAAAAATAGTTGACTGGGCGAGACGGGGAGACTCACGAGGTACTTCTGGAACACATCGCGAATGGTCTCCCAGGACACAGTACGAGACTCCTCGGGGAGCTTGGCCTCTTTAATGAATTTCGCGAAGAGTGCACCGTCGTCCTCATTCTTTAAATACGCGCGACATGGATGAGACATTTGTAAAAATAGGCGCGTAGGTACGGACCTTTCCACGGGGAATCTCGTGAAACTTGTCGGAGGCCACCTTGAGAAAGTGGCTAAAGGCCGGCAATGACAGTTGCCGCACCCAGGGCATCGAGGGTTTAAGGAAATGGGACTGGCAGTGAAAAAAGTGGTGGAACGCGACTTGGACGAGATAACGCGAGAGATGGGCACCGCTGGCAAGGAGGACCTAGGCGAGTCAGACAGGTGGCACGCCAAGAGCGAAAACGGAGCATACATCGATAACGCGGGGGGTGAGAAGCTTTCCACGGGCAAACGCAAAGTAAAGAGCCTGTATTTTGCCATAGCGGGTGAGAAAGTAGTGGGCGCGAACGTAGGGATCTTGAGAGAAGACGAGTAGACGACGATTGACTTGAGAGAGCCCCGTCGGATCTGGTAGGTGATAGAAAATGAGGGCAAGCAGCTCTTGAGGCAACTCTATGAGGGACCGGGACATGGTGGAAGAGAGAAAGAAATTGATGCCTCGTCGGCCCGAGATGTGTAGCAGCCCGATTAGGATACCTGCTGCTCAGACGTGTTTTACTGACCAACAGTTCCGTTTCCATGGATCATCTCGCCATGTAGAAAGCATCCGCGAAGGTCGAGAGCAGATTTTCACACATCCGCGGCAAGTGTGTTAGAGCGGGATGGGAACACTTAATACATAGCTGCCCAAAAGAAATTTAGAAATGGCGTCTACGTCTTTCACCAATTTTGGTGAAAAAAATATTTTATGATGAATGCATTCGAAGACGGAGGCAAGTGTGTATACTTACATGAGCTCGAAGTAATTCGCAATAGGGGCTTGTCAAAGATGGTCAATTCCATCATTGATGCGATTGATGTACAGGTATTGGCACAGCCACACTGATGCTTCCTCTTGTGCCACGCCGATTCCTTCGTCTTTCTCCATGGCGGACCTTTACTAGGACTGTGCTTGCATATCAATCTGACCTCACCATCTCTGTGGCCCTGCAAAATTCCAGGGCTCGGACCCTTCTTACGGCCGTGCTTTACTTTGCACTCGGATCTTCTTACAGCCGTGGCATAGCTACTCGTATCTTCCCGGCCAACCATCCATCACCGTGCTTCTGCTGTCTAATGAACTCGTTACTCTCATAATTCTACCCCAGCTTAGTCGACTGGTACCAATGTCCCACTGAGTCTGACGTCAAGACGGAGGTGCAAAAGGTGCTTCGCGCCTCGAGCGCGACCCTATCCGCCACTGAAACTATCCCGAAAATATCCATCGAAGCCGGGACGTATTTTATCTTACAGCACGACATTGGCATACTGTATCTTCTTTCCTGCATGCCTCAAACAGCTACCCGCACCCCTAGTAACAACCGCCAGAGGCTCTCTTTATCTATCATTTCCCCAATAACTCCGCCGATTCATTGGAAACCCTTTCCCCCAGCCGGTACTCCCTAAAGCACTTTCTAACCAAAGTCCCCACTATCAGTTTCCCTTACTCTCAATGATTCCATCCCCAGCGGGACCAACTGCAGAATTGTGCTGGCCTGGGTCTACCGACGATTTTTCAGGCCTGCCTCGCAGAGAGAGGCACATCTCAGTTACGACGATCTTGCGCGGCATTACGAGTAGGATACAGACTACTGGAAATCACTTCACGTCTTTGACGGTCCCAACGTCGGATCCTTTGGGGTTCAGACGACCAGTCCTGTATCGAGGCTCAGGGACGATGGGCTGTCGGCCTTGATATCGACTGTGGAATCACTCGGTACATTTCGCATCCCCTTACCAATCTGTGCGTGAATGAAAATGCTCATCTGCGACATTCGGATTTGCTCCCTGTCTCCGCCGTCATTCGGAGCTCAAAGCTCTTGGCCTCTGCCGCAACGCCATCCGCCCTTCTTCTCTTATCCCCGATCCATCTGCTAGCAATATTACCTTTATCTCTGGCTCTAGTGCATATATCCCCCACTTTATTTCACTGACTCCGCTCCTTGCAAACATATCCATCGAGTTCCATCCCGCGCGCGCACGTTTCTTCAGCCGGCGAGTCTCAGCACCAGTGCTGCACCACAGGGCACAGACAGGCACAGACTCGCTCTCGCGGCAATCGCGTCTCTTTCAGGCACCTTGTCTCTCTGGTTTCCCGGAGATGCAAGCAGCTCTCCATGGCAAAGCCTACCCGACGACGACCCTTCCAGGCACCCTGTCTCTACGTCTCTGGTTTCCCGGAGATACCAGCAACCTTCTCTGTCAATGGCAAAACCTACCCGACGACGACGACGCGGTAGAGGCCCAGCTCCATCGAGTAGCATACCTTTTGGCAGGAAATTTAATCCGTACTGTCGAGAGCTTCGGCACGGAGAACTTGCGCACGCTGCCCCGCTGGCTGCGGCTGTTTCCGGCTTTGACGAGTGTGCTCACCCTCAGGGCACAACTCACGGTGCGAGAATGGGAAAGAGTGAAGCTGCTAAAAGCCATTCGCGAGGCATGTCCAGGCGTAGAGGACGTGAGCTTTTAGCAGTTTCCTGCCTCCATCTTTTCTAGTTGTCTCAATAAATTATTCTATTTATCCGCTTTGCAATTTATTCCAACCGAAGAGGGCCACAGTCCTCTCACGGTATTCATTATCATACACTCATTCTAGACTCTTTTTATTGTCTTTGTACGAACGTCGAACGAGTGGAAAAGTAGACGAACTTTGCCATCAACTGCCAATCAATTGAACCCCGGTCAAACCCGCGGCTACCTCTGCACTCTCTTCAGCTTTGTTAAATGTGCTTTTCTCGCGTTTGCTCTGGGGCCCTTGAGGCATTTAATTCAGAGCGGTCAGCCTAGACCCATGCTGTGGCGAACGATGCTCCCACGAGGCGACCTAAAGAGAGAACCTTTCCAGAACATGTGGAAGCCTCAGCTTGACCTTTCTTTCTTCCTGCCTTCTCTCAACCCCAAGCCATGAAACTGGCTCTCGTCGTATCTTTACTCCCCTTGGTTCTTCCTCTTGGAGTTGCCGCTCACGGCTGGGTGGGCAGTATCAGTATAGCGGGAACGACATACCAGGGACCACCTCTTGCCAGTGGGACCACCGACTCCTCGTCCGTCATCCGCCAAGTGGACACGAACTCTCCCGTCACCTCTGTGTCTGACCCCAACCTTGCGTGTGGCCCAAATGCCCAGCTCGCGCAAGATATTGCCACCGCGAACCCGGGCGATGCTATCAACGTCAACTGGGTGTCCACAGGTACACCTACTTTTCTGCTCCGTGTTCTTTCTTCCTTAGAAATGGTCTAGCAGGCGCGTGGTTCCATGATGTGGGACCCATGCTCACGTACCTGTCGAACTGCGGTAGCGCGCCGTGCAGCGGGTTCGACCCAGCGAATGCGATGTGGTTCAAAATCGAGCAGGTTGGTCGAGTCTCCACTGGATGGGCACAGGCCCTGCTTAGTGCGCACCACGTTCTTTCGCCCTCCGCTGCGGTGTAGTAATACGCTATTTGGCAACCAGATTCTGGGGCGCCTGCGAATCTCAGCCTGCCCTCCAATCTCGCGCCGGGCAATTATCTTATGCGCCACGAAATTATCGCGTTGCAGAACGCCGTGTCCAAAGGCGGCGCAGAGTTCTACGCAAGCTGCAGTCAGCTTAGCGTAGGAGGTTCGGAGACTGGGGCGCCGACCTCGAGTGATCTTGTGAAACTTCCGGGCGCGTACTCTGCCACCGATCCTGGTATCCTTGTCGATGTGAGCCATTGTGGCAACACGTTGGCTGATATACTGACCTGTTCCAGGTATACAGCAACCCTGACGCGCCTTACACCTTCCCTGGTCCAGCTATCGCTTCGTTTATTTCCGGTAGCGATTCGACGTCACCAGCAAACCCTTCTGGATCTTCAACGCCGCCAGGAAATTCTGCTGGATCTTCTGGATCGCTAGGACTTCCTACGCAGACTTCGACTGCTCCGGGCGCATCCGGCACTGCATGCAGACTGCGGAGGAGTACTTTAAGCTCCGCACAGTCTCCGGCAAAGCGCTGGCACCGTGCTCTCCGATATTTCCCTAGGTTCCGCAAATGAGTTTTCAACTTGGATCTCGGTCTCGCAATGTTCTCAGACTAGAGTGATGTTGGTGTGGAACACCAGCGTATTTGAAGGGAATGGCGAATAATTTATTAGAAAGAGCGCATGGGAACAGATGTAATACTATGATGTCTAAGCTTGAACAACATATTTTTATCATGCCTGACTTGCCTGGGAGTTTCATATGACTTGTCTGTGAGTTTCATACTTCGTGAACCAGTAGTTGATCATACCTTTGCAGCACCGCCCTGAGGGGTCATGAACATCGAGAAACCAGCACCGGGGTGACCGAGACTCTGCTCCTCAAGCTCGATTTCACGGCTCTCCTGGGTAAGAGAGCAGGGTGCGCAGCAGCAGGCGAGCAGGCAGTCAGTGGCGGTGTCGCCTTGGATGGAGTAGCGACCACGAGTTTGTGCGCGTCCACCCATTCCAATGAGACCGCCGCAGCCGAAGCAGTGTGCAACACCATCTGCGAAGAGTGAAAGGTCAAACCAAAGAAAGTAGATTGCGCAAGAGACTTACACATGATGGATTCGTTGCTAATAACACCCTCCATGGGGTCCTTGCTAACGGCACCCTGCACAATTCGTCAGTGAAATTGTGAGTTTTCGCAGGTTAAAAACATTACGTTGAGTTCGAGGGCGTTGTACCTGGCACGGTTGCGGCCGTAGGATACGCAAGGCAAGAACCAAGATACAACACCTATAGATATGATTGTCAATAAAGATCCGGGAGATTAGAAAATAAAAAGACCTACAAGTGAGGGGGTCGGAGAGACAGTCAAAAACACCGTACGACCATTCACGCTGGCCGTCGACGAAGGGAACGTTATTGGCGTTGCGGGATCCACCAGCCTGCATGGGCTGGGTGGCATGGGGCTGCTGAGTGTACTAGGTAGCAAGGAAATGAGAATCTTGAACCATGCTGCGAGCGGAAGAAAGAACTTACAGCCATTGATATAAAGAAGTCTTTTTAAAAAAAGGGAGTGTGGGAGATTGAGACTGGAAAGTAAAGAAGGACGCGCTGCGAGGGGCGAGGAAATAATGCTACTTGGAAATAGATTGTAGGGCGTCTTTATACTCCGTTTTTTCTTGGTTTGCAAATGCTTTGACATTTTGACATCTGCCAGAACATGGCGTCAAGCGCTGAATTGGCCGTAAGTGCCGTGTATATTCAGGGCTTGCAAGCTATGAAAGGGATCAAGCGCCGGCCGTCGTTCCAGGGTGGAGTTACAAGTGGCAGTTGAGCAGGGTGGTGTCGATCCTTGGCAGAGACATGGAGGATCTGCTCAGATACGGTGCCAGGTTCGGCATGAGTCGTTTCCGTCAAGTCAATTGATGATGAGGCTCAGGATAAGATCGTCTTGACTCGCAGAACGTTCATTGACCAATGTCAGTTCAAAGATATACTGCAGTTCAACGTAGATGGCTATCAGTCTTGAAGCTTGAAGCGAGCCTCGTGTATTTTTGAGACAAGAATAATGAAGCCTAATTTTCCCAAGGTTCGGCTCGAGTGGCGCCCTACAAGAGGAATGTAACTGTTTCAAGTTGGTTCGAAGTTGAGAGCGTTTCGACCGAATACCGCCGGCGAGTGATTGACAGAAACCATAACATTTTCTTTCCATTTTTGGCAATGAGCCACCTTCAACGCGAAAAATTCAACAGCAAGGCGCGCCAGTCCACCGCAGGTCCCTCCAAGAGAAAGGGTAAAAAAGCGACGTCAAACCGCGTGGATGACACTGTACACGATCCCAATGCTGATATCATCGTGCCCAAGACCAAGGAGGAACTGCTCCTTGAGAAAAAAGAAAAACTGAGAGCAGAGGTCGGTTGTGTGATTCCTGCTGTCTTGTTGCCCAATCCTTGACCTCAGCATCTCACAGCTTGCTGCCGAATCCGACTCGAAATGGAATAGCAAAAAGCGGAAGAGACTCGACAAATATATTGTGTGTTTCATGAACCTCATCTATGGGCGCCTTTGGTTGACGGAGTTCAGGAAAAAAAACTCAAGAAAGAGGAACGAGTTCTCATCTTCGAGAAACTAGCGTACGCCGTGTTTGCTACCCACTTCCTCCGGTACTCAACGTCGATATTTTAGTCAAAGTCAAGCTACTCTTCCAACAACACTCCACCTCCAGTCGTCCGCAACTCTCGGGACGGGGAAGGCCACTACTCACCGCGACCGTCTAGACAAGCTCGAGGACAAGGAAATTCGACGCGCATTGGATGGACGCGCCGGAAAGCGAAGGCGCCAGGACGATTCTTACGCCGTTACCGGACCAGATGAAGATATGGAGGACGATGAAAGCGGTTCGGAAGATGACGCACAAACAAGTGGTCCATCGAAACCTCCGCCAGTCCCAGCAGCTACCCCAGCTGTCGGTAGTGCCTTGCAGCGCAACCCGGACGGGAGTGTTATGGCGCCCAAGATTGTACTCAAATCGAAAAAGGTGCGCACTCCTTGTCCCTCACCTCGCTATGCGTTGTAATGAGGCACTGCGTAGGCTACTTTTAAACGCTGGGATCGGAGAAAACCTGCTCCTGCGGTCGAATCAGAATCTTCGTTCGACAGTTCGGATTCAGCCAACGACTCTTCAGAAGGAGAAGAAGAAGGGGGTGCGTCCAGTGAATCAGAATCAGATGACGAAGCCGCCGAGTTGGAAGATGCTCAACCTACACAGCCAGTACCACCGAAACGCAGTTTCAAAGACTGGGCATTACAGCAGTTGAACATTGCCAAGGGTCACAACATTCAACCAGAGTCACCTCCGAACGACCGTCTCGCATCCCCGCCTCCTCTACCGTCTGGCCCCTCTCCCCGGAAGAAACAAAAAACCACCGACTCTACGAAACGGGGTCCTTTAGGCGCAGATCTCCAGCTTCCAACGACCGCATTTGCACAACATGTCATCCACTCGACCTCACCATCGTCGTTGAAATCCGTTCTGATATCTCGCCCCCACGACGTTGTCGAGGCTCGAATACTCCTTCCTATCGTGACAGAAGAGCAACCGATAATGGAAGCTGTTTTTTTGAACCCTGTCGTTATCATCTGCGGTGAAACTGGAAGCGGCAAGACCACACAAGTACCTCAATTTCTCTATGAGGCTGGATTTGGTTCGCCTGGGAGTGGTGAGGACTCTGTATTTCATTCTCAACTCACGCAACTGAAATTAGGTAGATAACCCTGGTATGATCGGTGTTACGCAGCCGCGTCGAGTGGCGGCGATGTCGATGGCGGCCCGTGTAGCGCACGAAATGTCCCTTTCGTCTTCCAAGGTCTCGTATCAAATACGATACGATGCTACGGTCTCGCCGTCGACCTCTATCAAGTTCATGACCGACGGTGTTCTCCTCCGAGAATTGGCCACGGATTTCCTGCTCACAAAGTACTCGGTCATCATCATCGACGAGGCGCACGAGAGAAGCATGAACACCGACATCCTCATTGGGGTGCTAAGTCGCGTCCTTAAACTGCGGGAGGACATGTGGAAAGCTGGCACTGCGGACGTCAAGGTAACTACAGCTTCTCTTTCCCTTTGAATTTCTCAAACACCGGTCTTCTAGCCTTTGAGACTGATCATCATGTCGGCGACCTTGCGCGTCAGCGACTTTGCAGAAAACAGAACTCTGTTCCTGACGCCACCGCCAGTTATCAACGTCGCCGCCCGACAACACCCAGTAACAATTCACTTCAATCGTCGAACTTTCTCCGACTACGTGACGGAAGCCGTCAAAAAGACAACCAAAATTCATACCCGCTTGCCCCCTGGCGGTATTCTCATATTTCTAACGGGACAGAACGAGATTACTGGCGTGTGTCGCAAGCTGGAGGCGAAATTCGGCGTTAAGGCGTTGGAGCGAAAACGTCGACAGCGACAGGCGGCTGAGAATACTGTCGATAACGACCATGAAAGCGCCAACGACGGGGATATCCGACCAGCGCAAGGTATGTATGCAATTCACCCTCTGGCAACCCTTTTAATTTGATACTGCAGCGGATGTGGAGGCCGAGGATCTTGACCTCGGTGACCATCAAACAGGCGACCTCGCCCTCGATGTAGACGCGGACATGGCTGACGAGGATCCTGAGGCTCTGGACAGCGATGAAGATACAGCGGAGCATCAGTTGGACAAGGAGCTAGGACTCGATTCAAATGACGTTGACTGTAAGCTCTCCTTCGATACACGGAATGCTGCTCAATTATCTGCAGCCCCGATGCACATCGTCCCCCTATATTCCTTACTGCCAAGCGAGAAGCAGATGTTGGTATTCAAGCCTCCGCCGTCAGGATCTCGTCTTGTCGTAGTCTCAACCAACGTGGCTGAAACTTCGCTGACAATTCCGGGTATCCGATATGTCGTGGATTGTGGGCGAGCCAAAGAGGTTTGAAACCTCACTTTCTGCGCTATTATTTCTCAACTTTACTCTAGCGCCGATACGACATCGCCAACGGCGTTCAAGCCTTCCAAGTGAGCTGGGTCTCCAAGGCCTCCGCTGCCCAACGTGCTGGTCGAGCGGGACGTACAGGCCCGGGCCATTGCTATCGACTCTACTCTTCCGCCCTCTATGAACACCATTTTGACCAATTTTCAAAACCCGAAATCCTCCGAATGCCTATAGAAGGCGTCGTGCTCCAGATGAAGAGCATGCACATTGACGCTGTCGTGAATTTCCCGTTCCCAACACCGCCCGATCGTGCCACGCTGTACAAGGCAGAGAAGGTCTTGGGGCACCTTGGCGCATTGGGAGTGGCGAGTTCTGTAACGAAGGGACTGACAGGCGCTGGCACACAGGCTCAATCTGTTGACGGACAGATCACTGAACTTGGGCGGCTGATGTCGCTTTTCCCGCTGTCTCCGCGATTCTCGCGCATGTTAGTGAGCGGACAGCAGCAAGGTTGTCTGCCGTATATTATCTCCATTGTGTCTGCCTTGTCCGTTGGTGATCCATTCCTTCGTGACGAAGGATTGGGCGCGGATCATGGTAGCGAAGCTGAGGACGACGGAGACTTGACAGAGACCGATAAAACTCGACGCAAAGCGTTCTTTGCAACACAGCATGTAATGATATGTTCATCTCGTCATCTCGCCATCTCAATCTCATCATTCTTTTTAGACACACTCTGCGCTTGGGAACTTCACCAGCGACTTATTTAGGATATTGTCTGTTGTAGGGGCGTATGAATTTGCGGGTGGTGGTCACAATTTCTGTGCCCAGCATTTCGTCCGGCCGAAGGTAGGTCTCTGTGAATCACACCATAATTCGTTTTAAACACGATATTTCCAGGCAATGGAAGAAATACATAAGTTGCGCGCCCAGATAAGCAACATTGTCCACGCGAATTTCCCCAGCGCAGATGCTGGTTTCATCCCCAAGATTATGCCCCCAAATGACCTGCAGGTAAGGGATCGATGTAGAATGGTTGTAGCTATCCCCTAACCCTTGATAGCTCAAAGTCCTCCGACAACTGTTGGCTGCTGGCTTCATCGATCAGGTTGCTGTACGCAAAGACCGCATAGACCAAACATCCTCGGCGGGCGTGAAATACGCGACGTCGAAGGGAGTTCCGTACAAGGCAATGGGAATATCGGAAGACGTCTTTATACACCCGTCGTCGGTTCTCGCCAATACTGCACCCCCAGAATATGTCGTTTTCAGCGAGGTCATTCGCACGACTCGGGTTTGGCTCAAGGGGGTCACAGTGATCAATCCTGCATGGTTGTCGTCCCTTGCTAACGGCTCACTCTGCACGTTCTCAAAACCCAACAAAAACGTGAATGGAGATCTTATGGTCGTCCCTCGATTTGGTAGCGAGGGTTGGGAATTACCGGCAGTGAAAGCTGAGAATGCGATCAAGCATTAAAATTATAATGAATTCCTCTATGTATATGATTAGCATAATATGTACAGTGTTGCGTTTAGTTTCTGACCCATCACCGCTATAGTTTCGTTAGTCCGTGGTCTCTAACAAAGAGAAACTGGTCACCTTTTTCTTCGGTATGAAGAGGCTTGCGGCCGCGTCTTTTGGACGGGGCGGCCGAGGCTTAACGTTTGGCTTTCTAATTTTGTTCAAAGTCGGGTCCTCTGCAGATTCTCCCTTTCTCTTGAGATTTGAGCTTCCTGGAACAGGTGGAAGGGGTGGGGGTGGATCTGGCGGCGGGGATGGAGGATACGTCGATGGTGGCGGTGATGGTGGTGGTGGGACCAGGGACGCGACGGACGCGATGGACGTCCTTTGGTCAACGGCGGCCTTCATCTCTCGAGGTGTTGCTAGATTCGATGGCAATGGTGCGGCGACCGGAGCCAGCACCGGCACCTTCACCTTCGGAGAAGACGGTTGTCGCATGATGGTACTGGGCGCAGAAAAGTACCCAGCATCGACGTCGACCAGCGATTGACGTGATCGTGCATCGGAGACGATCTTACTCCAAGTCTCATCGCTTCGAGAAAGCGTTGGAGCGTTCCCAAGGATAAAGAGGGAGCTCTTGGCTCGCGTGAGAGCAACGTTCATTCGCCGCACGTCTGACAGAAATCCAACGGACTCCAAACCTGGCCCAGAACGCACACAAGATAGAATGATGATTGCCTTTTCTTGGCCTTGAAAACCGTCCACGGTATTGAAATCAACCGTTTGCAAAACATCTGAACCGAAAGCTTGGACAAATTGCCGGCGCAACTCGACTATTTGAGCGCGATACATCGATATAACTATGCCGAAAGGCGGGATAAGACACCGGAGATAGTAGAATTGCGAAAACATACCGCCGACTTGTCCGTCAAAATCGACGCTCGGAAACGCCTTTTTTAGTCGCGCGAACAAGGCAACTGCAATCCTGCATTCAGGCATGTTTTTAACCGAACGGCCACTCTTCTCCTCAACCGACTTGATGTCAAGGAATCGATACACTCCGAACTTTGAATCATGGTGCCAAGGCTTCGCTGTTTTCTTTTCCATGCCAGGGCCGTCTTTGAGCCTAGCTTGATAGAAAAGAGCGCTGGGAAGTTGGGAAATCGTCGGATGCATCCGATACTGGATGCTAAGAAGGTGCATTGAGTTGGGGCTAGTTTTTTGTAGGCGAACAAACAGCGACTCGTTGTATCGGAATCGACACGCCTGACACAGGAGTTCAAGAATGCTTTTGGGATACAGAAGCGACACTTACCTCTGGAGAGAGAACCGTTGGCGGTAATTGCTGGGGATCCCCAACCAAGATGGTGTGTTTGGGCTGGTACTTAAGCGGAATAAGGGCGCTGAGTTCTATCGCTTGAGAGGCCTCGTCGATGATGACCATTTCGATTTCGAGATCTTGCAGAATGTCAGAACCTGATCCACTCAGCGTCGCGCAAATGACGTGGGCGCCCTGGAGGACCTGGAGACGAAATGCTCTCCGACTTGTAACAGAGTCAGCGAAAAACTGATGATGCTAGTCGGCCTACCTCATCTCCAGTCCTCGGGACTCTTTAACTCGATTGTCCTTTACCTCGTCGTATCTTTTGGCAAGGCTTGTACGTCTCGAATTGAGACGAGCGATCTCATCTTGGAGTACCGTGACTCGTGCCGAATTGTCGCTGATCGTGTCGAGTTCCAGGAGTTTGCTTTTCTCTGGTTTTTCACCGCCTCGAGATCTGCTCTGAGCCCAGCTAATTCCGCAGCCGCTCCAGACTCTTTGCCTAAATCCAGCTTACTATCCACTAAGTGGTCGAGCGAGATATCGACAATGTTCGCATTCATAGATTTGCCGGCCCCAAGCCTGACAATGTTCTTCCCCTTGAACGATTCTGAGTCCCGGATTCGGTGGGCTATCTCGTCAATCGCGGCGTTCGAAGGTGCACAGATGAGGATTTGCGGGCCTGTGGGCGGCTCGGGTTTGGGATTCTTCGCTGTTGGAGCGGAATTCGTCGAGGGCGCCGTGCAAGGAAGGACATGACAAGCGCAACGATAGTGCTAGTCTTGCCAGTTCCTGGAGGTCTGTGACCCTGTGAGAAATGGTTGGTGTATCGACACAAAGAGCCCGACTCACCCTTGAATCAACGAGAATCCGTCTGTGTCCAAACAACTAGAGATTGCGATCGCCTGCGGTTCGTTCACGCGATGGATCTCCATGGCCTTTTTGACAACCTCTGGGTTCACTACGGGAATCGGCGGCAACACTGGATTGAGTATTGCCGGACAAAGATCATAGTAGAGAAGGCCGAGGAGGGCAGCATATTCCCGGTTGATAGTGCTCAGACTGAAATACATATGTTAACTTCAGGCTGGCCGTTCCCGAGTAAAAACAGCCTACCTAAAGATTTGCGTGACCTGCCATTCGGTGTCCAGTGTGAGACCTGGGTCGAGTCTGGCGATGCATCGAATCTTGGCCTCGATGGCTTTTCCCATTGGCGTTTTGTAGGACTCGACCTTGCCCAGAATGGATAATTCACCCTCTCGAAGTAAAACAACGTCGGATTCCGTCAAGCGCCAGTCTTTTTTAACGCTGCCACTGAAGGTCAAGTCGAGGTCAACCCAGTCGTCTATGAACTGGCGGGCACTGATTCTGAATCGATACGATTCTCCCATCTCTTCCTTTGATTGAACTATTTGAGCCCAGCATTCAAGAAGCAGGAGTGGCTCGAACACCCGCCGATAGTGGGCATAGTCGGCGAATCGGTCGGCGGGGACATGAGTGACGTTCAGTCGAGGTCCCGGAGGATAAGACCCGTCATGATGGAATTGCCAAGACAAAATTGTCTTGTACAAACCGGAAAGATCAGGTTTGAGGCGTTGATACTTTCTGGCTTCCTGCGCCTGTTTTTCCATTCGTTGTTGGATGGGATTCTTCGTAATAGGGGCGTCATAACGTTTAATCTGTCTAGGTGGTGCAGCGAGTTGCTTGATCTTGGGCGTTCGCTGCATCTTCGAAAGGTTAGCGAACGTTCCATGGCCCAGAGATTCCTCTTCATTTTCGGATGCGCTTTCCTCCTCGCTGGCATGAGTCGAAGCCGTGGGAGCGGCTGAAGAATGTCGAGATTTGGACGGTCCAGCCGAGCTCCTGCGATACGTTGGGAAGGAGTCCACGCCGTCGAGTCGTTTTTGATCCCGAGAAGAGAAAAACTTATCCTTGCGGGATTTACTGCTGGATCCAGCGAGATATTTGGTTATAGCCGGCTCCGTTTTTGGCAGCTTCTTGGACGCCTTAGATGTGTCCAGGTAACGGGGTTGGGTCTTCTCGGGTACCTTCTCGGGCACCTTCTCGGGCACCTTCGATGATACGATCTCCTCGTCCGGAATGAACAACGCCAACGTCTCCTCTAGTTTTGAAAGACGAGACGAATCCAGTCGACTTTTCGTATTGTCCTTTCGGGCATCGAGTATATGCTTCGTCATTTTCTGTAGGCTGGTCTCCAACGGTGGCACCCGCATTTCGTAAAACGTCTTTAGAAGGGATTGGAGGAGTTCGAACATCTGATATAACAACTCTTCGTGGGAAAGACGGAGCCATTTCGTGAGCTCCGGCAGGACTCGCTGCAAATCGTCCGCCATCTGCTGTCCAATTTTGGACAGGCGTCCTTGCTCATCCCGTACGCGTTGTCGGGAATTAGCAGCGCTTTCGAAGACCCGAAATTGGGCCATCAAATCTCGGCCGTAGATGAGCGCGTCACGCATCCAAAGGATCATCTCGTCATTCTCGAAGTAGTTCGCCCACACCGGAGTGCGCTTGAAAATGACGGTGATGGCCTGGTTCATCAAATTCCACAGCGCAGGTATTCGCGAGTGCGGGCCGGTTTCTTCGCCCGGACGCAAAAAATGAATATTGTGTAACAATCCATCCGGCCGAGAACATAGGATCTCAACCACGTCCTGGAGGTAACGAACGAGATGCTTGGCCAGACTGCACGCCTCGGGTACTGGAAGCGCGTACTTTGTGAATACCGTGAGGGCCTGGAACAGGCCGTCAAGGGCGGCATCGGGATGATTTGTGAGGAGGGCGCGGTAGCAATCCTGCCGATCGTCTACGTCGAAGGCCAAGCCAACAAGGCCTTGCGCGCTGAGCTGAATATCGGCAATGGGGGAAAGGAGGAGTACGAATATATTCTGCACCACACGGGGGTGTTGAAGAAACTCGAGAAGGGAGGAGGAGCGACTGTTTTGAGTGAAGCGGTTGAAGCATTCTTGTACACCATCCCATATGATGTTCATGGCACGGCAGACTCCAAGCTGTTCGGTCCTCTCAAAGCCGAACGGCTTTGGAGCCAGGAGATCCCAATGTGCAGCTTGGGCCAACACGTCGACCACCATCGCCATCCCGTTGTCATCGCCAGGCTGAAGAGTCTGATAGGTCTTTCGCCAGATTTGACGCCCGCCCGTTAACGGTGTGTCACTCCCGTCGATTGCATTTTTCTTGGCGAGAGAGTGACATAGGGAGTTTATGGCTCGTGTGATTGTCGTAATGTCGTGTAGCATAATGGTCTGGATCAACTTATGGCCCGCAGAACGTGCAGTTCCCCACTCGGGAGTGTTGGAGGATTTGGAAAAGGCTACATCAACAAACGTGGTTGCGTGTATGTCGAAAACTTTCGACATGGCGACTAGCGGAAGGCCCTTTTGCTGATATAATCCCGTGAACAACTGTCGGCGGCTTTTAGTCGAGTGGAACGGAGGATTGAGGGGAAAAAACTCGCCTTAATAGCTGTCAACATGATGGCAGGTCTGACACCCCCAAACCGTTCATGTTGCAGCTCCTCGCAAAGAAAATCCGCCATTTTTGCGATAATTTCTCCCTGTGCTGGCTGTCCCTCGATCGCCGAAAGAAAAGCAGAACACCACGATAGACGAGTATGTTGGGCGGAGGAAGAGGTAGGCTGAAGCAACATCGCTGAGAATGATTGGTTTTCCTTGATCGAGTCGAAGATAATTTGTGGATATTCAGGACCTTCTTCCAGCCAGAATGCTCGTGCGAGATGGTTGGTTAGATATTCGAAGCAACGTAAGATATATTCGAAATCTGTACTTTGTATGAAACGAGTTTCCGCATCGTAAGGCCCAGACAACTTACGTGGCCCAGTATCATGTAAATGACCTTTGACTGTTCGGTATATGATTCCCGTCTGGAGATATTCCACTGGGACCAAATTCAGGATGGTCCAGAATCCTGACCACAGAAATTGAGGGTTCGTGGTGAATGAGAAAGGTGTTTCGATCATAGACACGGGGTCCAACGCCTGAAGGACAGCGTCCAAAGCCGCCACATGGGACGGTAAAAAACTTTCCCTCGTCATGGGAATTACTTTGGACCCAGATGCTTGCTTCTCCGCCCATGTTCTGACGGCGACTTCTTCATCCAAGAGAAGTACGAGTAGTCCTGGCGGGATTGGATCCGATGGCCAGTTACTAACAGGAGCAGTGAAAGGTTGACTATGAATGACGGAGAGTATTCGGGGGTCTTGCAATATGGTCAGATTTGACACCATTCGATAACCTATACCCGGGGAAACTGAAGCCAAAGTGCGGCCTTCAATATCCTCCAGAACGGTCTCAAGTTCCCATGCTTCAAAACTTTGATAGAATCCTGAGCGTCATCAGAATGAGACAAAGTCAATTGCAGATTGCTCACCTTTTAAAATATCTGCAGAGAACGCCCCAAAGTATCTGGAGAGAAATTATACGAATGAAACAAAAACTGCAGAAAAGACACACGTATTCTTGGATGTGAATTTTGCCTCCTGAAGTCCTTGGACACAGTCCGGGCATCCGTTGAGACACGCCCGAAACTTTGTTCTCCACTGTTCAACTAACGGGCTCGAGTAGGCGAATAACCGGATGAGAAAAGTTGCCGCTGCAACTGTAGTGGAAACGGCGCGCCTACAAAACCAGTGGAGGCAGCCATCTGGCGCATCTGGAGGCACCGACATCAGATAGGTATAGATACTGGCCAACACCGCGTCGGAGGCGCCTTCATTGTTAACTGGAGAATTGCGAAGAGTAGCGAGCTGTTTGTCGACGAGGGAAATCGTGTCGAGGTCGGTCATGGGCGTTTCGCGGAGGCCTGTGGTAATCCGAACTAACGAATTTTCCAACAGAATTGTGTGCTCAGAGCATGAGCGTTCAAGGAGACCGAGAGACTTGAGGAGTCAAGAAAGATGATCGTCACGTGCCGAAGCGCGTCTTTCCTCGTCTTTCTCAGTCTGAGGTCTTTTCCTCCTCGAAATGGATCCTCAGGACCTTGAACAGCTGAATGCTCTTCTTGAGCACGACGTCGGCGTCGCCGAGGTCTTTTCCATTTGGTTATTATTCTGAACCGTTTCATTCAACGGATTTCAGAAAATCAAAGAGCAGGTCAAAGAGTTCGACAAGCGCGTCCGTATCATTGGTACGAGTTGTTTTTGGCACAGGGCAGTCTCCTTTACGAATGAACACAGTCGGACTACTCGGGAAAATACACTCTACCCCGTCGAAGTCGAGTAAGATGCCTTGATCTGTTCGTCAACCCCGCATTTACGCCAACCAGTGGCGGATCTTCTCGACTCGGTCGATCCAGCGCTTCTCAGTTGTCAGGAAATAACAACCTCCATCGCGGATGTAATCCCTCCTGATCAATTTTGGCGTTGGAAGGATATGTGGTCTAATTCTATACGCACCGCTGTGTATGCAGCGGCGCTCAGCCAGTATCTGAGGGACGGGAACCTGTTGTCCCTGCCTCGCGCATCCGAAATCCTTGGAAGTGCGCACGGGAGCTCCTCGCTTGCCACTTGACTGATGGCATTCGTTCATAGTCAAAGAAGAATGGAAAGACCGATTCTCCCTCCCCGTGGAAGATTATCTTCATGGCTTAATCAGCATGGTCAACGAGCTGGTGACTGCCGCTTCAGAATAGGCTCGACTTTCCACTTATTTTTCCCGTGCAGTCAAGATACGCAATCAATGCGGTTACACTGGGCCAGTTTGAAGAACCTGTACGGATATCGAACTTTGTGAAGGAAATATTTCCGGATTCACCATGGTGCGCCACATACCTCTAGCTCTCTGCCTTTCTGATAGCATCCCCAGCTTAATCTAAAAAATGACACCCTTCGACGGAGGTTCGATAGTTTAAAATACGATCTCAAAAAAATTGAGGAAGGCAAGTTCTCTTTGGCTCCACCGTGAGGTCGATTGTTAATTTCGATTCAACTACAGTAGTGTATGATGTATCGTTGCGGAAGTTGGTGCCTCCCGCCCAAGTTGTACAGTAGCCGCCTCACTTGAAATGGATAGATCTCATCGATACACTAGCCTGAGAGGCTCATGTCTGGCTTCTTGGATGTAGTACGGGGTCAAGTTGTAAACTAAATCAGGTGTACAGTATCAATTTTTTTGTATCTCGTAAAACACGGTGTTTTCGTTAAGCTTAAGCGGACATCACGGTGATTTCGATTTCCTAATCGGGATTCAAGCGGTTGTTGTCCCTTGTTTGACGTTTGACAGGTAGAGTTGACTGTCATCCACCCACTGTAACTTGGACCCACAGACGCGTTCTGACGATTCATTCTATGGCTACGGACAGGCGTCGAGCTATCTCAACGCGTCCTGCTTCCTCCGAAGGTACATTAGCGAGCGCAATCATTCATTGAATAAAATCACTGATTTGGCTTTCGTTTAGAACTAGACTGCTGGTCTCATGCGGCAGCTTCTTTGACACATTTATCTGGTACCTATTCGAATGCCGCTAATGTAGAAACCATTGGCCGAATAAACCGGCTGATATCTGTGTGGCCGACCGATGACACGCTTCCAGCACAAGGTCTAAACGCCGTCAAAGAAATGTACCACAAGTTAAATCTTGGCTTGGAGGGAATCAAAGCAACGTCAGAACGAGAGGTCAAGTAAGTAGCTCTGCCACTCACAATACAGATCGTCCTTGTTTATTTTTATTCCGTCTTTAGAGCGATCGACGATGCTATCGAACGCTTGGATGTACTTATTGCCTTAAGGAAAGCGCCAGAGAGTGCAGGTAGGATTTTTTGTCGAGAATCCCCCAGCATTGCATTGATATATATATTTTTGGGACAGAGAAGCGAATAAAGCGCCCTCGACCGCCATCTCCTTCTTCTACCCCTGTTCCTCCGGCACCAGCCACTGCAATTCCAAACCGGGTATCTATCACCCTGCCAGCTCGCGCATCTGTAGGTCCTTCTCCGGCTGCCGCGTTCCCCCGGGGGCCCAAAGCACTGCTTGCGAGGCAATTGCCACTTCAACAAAACAGAAAGGTCGCATTCCACCAGCCTTCAGGTAAACCTAGCAGCGGGGGAAAACCGAGTAGTAATGCCAACGCCAACACTGATGCCGGTGAAAACAACTGGATACTGGCCTTCGTTGTTCGATGTCTTAATAACGATAAAAATAGGTTGGTTTCAATTTCTTCTCTTTTGAGCTTCGACTTGACCTCTGTAAATCAGATACGAGGTCCAGGATCCAGAACCACAAGAGAACGGCGAGCCTGGGCTGTAAGAGCTATATTTCTGCCTTTGGATCATTCTCAACGCTCAATTTAGTTGTTACAACACCACACTCAAAGCTATCATTCCACTACCGGACCCCAATGCTCCGCCAGGATCTCCATCCCATCTATCTTCTTATCAGGAATTTCCTCCTGGCTCTACTGTCATGGCGCTATATCCAGATACGAGTTGCTTCTATCGAGCTGAGGTCATTTCTGCTCCGAAATACACACAGCAAACTGGGAGAGTGAGACAAAGAAGTCCCTTTCTTCTTTTAACCTACTCACGACTTTCCCTCAGGCAACACCGTCATCTAAACATATCTACAACTGAAGTTCGAAGATGACGATAATCAAGAACATTCTGTGTCTGCTGAATGGGTGGTGGAATGGCCGGAAGGGAGATGACTGCCACGAGTCGGACCGGATTGATCTATCGGTGCTTGTATTTTATCTAGCTCAACAGTGCTTGGTTTGGGTTGCTTTTTTCTTCGTTTTGTGTGATGACGTCATACTTCATGACATTCGCTCGGAGGTGAATGAACTTTCTAGTCACTTCTCGGCCAGGCCTCCTTCACACGTTGACCGGTCGTAAATTGGTATATAAAGGGTTCGAATGGTTCCAACCCCCTCACTCATACACTTAAACCGCCATGTCTATCGCGCGAATCCTTAACGAATTTCGCCCCGTCTTTCGCATGCTCGACGAGCCGTTAGCCAGAACCGCCTTTGGCCGTTCTCGCTCCCTATTCGATGACCCGTTCTTTTCTTTGAACCGGGAAATGCTGCGAGGGCCAGCTCTGGATGTCAGCGAGGCGGGGAACACGTACATCGTGGAGGCCGAACTGCCTGGTGTGAAGAAGGAGAACCTCGAGGTTCGCATTGGCGACGGTGGACGGAGCTTGAGCATCCAAGGCAGAGTATCGGCGGCCAAAGAAGGCGGTGAAGATAACAACCTGGAAGGTATGTCTGTCTAAATTCTCAAAGCTTGGATGCTTATTTCGACCACAGCCTCTGGGGAAGTCTCAACCCAGATCTCCACCGAACGATCCGCTATCGGGAGTTTCACCCGTACCGTTCTTTTGCCACGACCGGTGGACAGCAGCAACGTCACGGCCAAGTTGGAAGACGGGATCCTGAAACTCACTCTCAATAAAATGGAGGATAAGGCAAGCGTTGCTGTGAGAGTGGAATGAGTCGTTTGTCCTCTCTGGCAGGCGGTTGGAAGTTGAGTCGTTTCGAGGAATGCACTGTAAAATACGCCACCAAAATGTAATCACAGTCCCAACTCACATTGTATCCTACCATATTTTATCCCTGAGTCTTATCCTCGAGACCGAATCTTATCCACCGGGAATGTTGAGACGTATGTCCGCTGACACGGTTCAGGTTTCTCGAAGGCATGTATTGTAGCTGGACCCGTAGTCACGTCGAGAGCAGATTTGTCGAGGCATCAGAGCGGATGGAGGACCAGACCCCATGCGTTCTAGGATGGCCCCAGCCCGAGCCCGTAAAAGAAAAGGAATGTGACAGAGAATTCTTCGCCTTCGGACATGAGCGTTCTGGCCAAGCAGCCAAATTGAAGCAAGTCACGGACATTCGATGCGGCAAGCCCTGCCACAAGCCCACGAGCCCCGGCTCTTCGCAGTAACGCACCCAGACGCCCGTCATCTGCTCTAAAGTGACCGGCCTTGCCACGTCGCCGCTGGGACGTTGCACAGACACCCTGTACTATGGATTCTGAACCTGAGGCTGCTACCCCCTCCATAGCTTCTGTATATGAGTCGGATCACCCTCAAGCCCTCGAACTCGAAGAAGTCGACGAAGAATATGACGAACTCAATTCCGACGTGGAGGAAGACCCGCCAGGCATTGAACGCATCCAGGGCGAGAGCCTCCTTCCATCCTTGCGTCTTGAAAGTATCATCCAGGTAGCTTGCAACCGCAGACCCCTTTGTTCGAAGACTTGTTCATGCCCAGTATCCAGGCTCACGGCGTAATGGGCAGCCTCGCGCTATCGAAAGAAGCACTTTTCATCCTGTCCGTCGCCACTGTATGCCCACTCTCTTCTTCAAAAACCGTGTCCGACGCGAATAATACGACAGGAAGAGTTCATTAAAAGGCTGGCAGTGGGCGGACATCGGCAGGCTAGTGTAGAACGACGTACCTCCGTCAATTATCGAGATATGGGTGCGTCTCTGCCGTTTTCGTCCCAAACTCTTCGTTCATAATTTTTTTTTAGCTGCCACGACGCAACAGTATCAGGAATTTATGTTCCTCCAAGGTATGCGTCTGCTTTTTGAAAGCAACCTTTGTCTTACCATTCCATCCAAGAAACTATCCCCACTCCGGTATCATTATCCGAGGCACTACAGTTGCGGGAACTCCACGAAAAAGAGATGCTCGACGATGACCCTGCACTGGCTGCTCCAACACCTCTGTCCTCGACAGCCCCCTCCACTTCGAAACCGAAGGCCAAAAAACCAGCTGCAAACGGAAAAGACAAGCAACAAAATCGCCATGGGAGCAGCGGCAGCAGTAGGGCACCCAGTCAGGTTAGGTGGGACTACGAGGATACTCCGCCAAATCACGACCTTCCTCATGCAACTCAAAATACAAGGGGCGGCCGGGAGAATGGGTGGACGCGTTGGCCAAACGGCCAAAATTTCGTCGCCGTCGACCCTCTGCCTGTTGCCTCGCAGCCCAATGGACATGCTTCACTAGCTCAGCAGCCTAAACCTTCTGCAAATGGGCATACCCCCGCTCTCCCTCGAGCCCGAGACGCAGAGACCGCTCCCGCACCCCAGGTACATACGCACGGTGTTGCGTAGTACCTTTCCTGACTTGTTTGTTTCTCTCCCCAGCACCCAAATTACTGGCAACACTCAGGTTCTTCTCCGTGGACCACCGGCCTTGTGGATTCTCCAGCATCACGCCAACCTGACGCGGCTTCAGCGTCCCGCACTCAAACGCAAGCTGCCAATGGTTCGCCAGCACTGGATTCCGAGTCGACCGCACCTGCGTCCGGGTCGGCGGTTCCTAATGAACCGACGGCTGGAGATTCCGCCACACCGCCAATTCAAGTGCTTGGTGGGCCCGCCGGTCCTTCGAGTTTAGTAGCTCAAAATCCGGGACGCACGATATATTCGCAGACGAAATCGGTTTCTCGCGACACTGCATAGCACATACGGGTGACTCGCTATTGTAATAATGGTCTAGACGGTCAATGGCCATCAGCGATGAGTAGTTGCTTCTCGGTGGGAGGTACGAGTAGACGTCTAGGAGACTAAGTTTCCATTGTATCCTGCCATGACCTGACTTTTAATCACCATCTGATTATCGTAGTGGCCTTCGACAATTGCTCATGGTACACGCATTCTCGGCGCAACCATTAAGCACACAAATAATGCTTCCAGTCCCGCTGCAATTTTGAGGGGGACACGATTTATGGCTGGTTTGACACCGGAAAGCATTCCCTATGATTCTCAGTCAAACCCATAAGATGTTACAATGCACTTTTGAATTTCTGACTTCTTTCCCGCCTCTTCAGGACAGCGTTCCGCGCTCAGTAGGCTACTTAGAGATAAAGGCGAATTTCGAAATGTGTCAATAACCGGTACTATCGAACGATAAGCTCTTCCGGGTCGCAATCTTCGTTCTCGATCATTTCAAATTTACATTTCGGTTTCTACAAGCAATTGTTAGGATATGGCAACAGCGGAGCAGAAGTTACTGGCTCATGGTTCATTTTGTCCGAACGTTGCAGAAACTTCCGGTGATGCAGACCACCACGGGCGGGGAAAGACAAGGGACTTGGGGGGTTAGACCATGATCGTCAAACAGGGTGTCAAGATGAGCCCATTCGGATTTGCTCACCCTATCTAGTGCGCCCCAAATCAATCAGAGGCTCGGGAAATGGCATGAATTGAGACCATGTCGCCTCAGAGTCGGCCCGCCGCAGGAGGCGCACGCCTTGACGTTTCGGGCCACCACCGGCGAGGGACGCGCCCATGCCGATGCGGATACCTCTCAAGGGGTCTTAGATAAATTGGCAGTTGTGGGTCCATAGGCAGAGCTGCATGGAAGGGTCACATGCTTTCTCGCAGAAAATCATTTACCTGACTGTTACGATGTTACGATTAAGAACCACATCTGCGCCATATACATGACTGAGGTAGGCTAAGGAACCGTACCACGATGGGCCATAGTAAGTAAAACCGAGACACCTTTCAACACCGGGTAGTCGTGCTCTCGACCAATGGTGGAGGTGTCAATGCAGTCCATGATCTGGCGTGCGTCAGCCAGTCATCCCCGGGCGTGGTAGAGACACGTACCAACCCCATGGCGTGATTTCGCGTCCTCTGCGACGCTCCGCACCATCTTTGCCGGAGCTGGTGGGTCCGCATCCCTGGAAATAGTGTTTGCAATGCCCTCCAAATGCTTATCGCGAGATCCCTCACTGGCTTGGCCATTGTGGAAGGAGAGGAGGGAAAACTTCAACACCCCCTATTTCTTCGCCTTTCGGCTGGCAGTGGATCGGTTGGAGCATTTCCGCTTTGTTCTTTTATGCAATGCAGATGCGGAGCAAGGGTTGGGAAACGAGAATCTAGACAGTGCACTCACCTTAGCATAGATGAAATTGGATGTATTTTATATGTCTGAAAGATGGCGAGAACAGCCATTCGGAAAGTAAACACACAATTGGATGATCGACCGCAACCACCAGTGACGTGACCCCCCTTGAAGGCCGGTATTCGGAGGCACGAACGCTGCGTCGTCAATTGAAGTACCCAGGCCGGGGTTCCACTAGCACACCTCCTCCCCGAATCTCCTGATCAAGACGCCGCAAAAAATCGTCGTGGTCCGCAAACGGTCCCTCAAACCGCTTGAGTTGAACGTCCCCGAAAAAGTAATACACTCCGCCAGCGCAGAACACGAAATACGCATCGGGCGCATTGGGGACGAATGCGAGGGGCTCGACCTCCCCGGTCACACCCCATATCTCGTGCAGGACTGGCGTGGAGATGCCCCCGTCGTGGAATTCCAGAGCATCGTCCCAGTTGGGCCAGTCGCACGACCAATATTTCGGGAGGCGAAAGCCAGGTCGGTGCCATGTTCTGAGGTCCTCCCGATTAAATGTTGTCTTGGTTCGGCACTATCGTTCTGCTCAGAGATCATATGGGAGAAGAATTGAACGGTTACAGCAAGCACTACAGTACGTTGAGGCAGTCGGGGGATCACGGCTACTTGGCAGCGCACCCGTAGGTATCGGGATGCAAGAAACATCAGAGGTAAAAACTATGATGCACGACAAGGTGGTCTGCGGCCATCTCCCCCTTGTTTTGATCCCGTTGTTCCCGACCTTGAAATTCGAAATCGTCCGGAGATAAAGTTCGCACCTCCGAAAAAATAAGCCCTAGACTCATCAGCCGAGAGGGATGGGAGTATGGGGAACAAATGTTGATGGTGGAGTGATGGTGGAGTGATGGTGGAGGAGGGCCGCCGGGCCATTGGCCGCAGGCAAAAGGGCGCGGAGTAACACCGGCTGGTATAGCTGGACAGGGAGAGGTGTTCAATATTATACCAGCACATGTTTGTCTGAGGCCAAACACATCCAGCTGAATATGTCCAGATAATATACCATAGCTGTATATGCCCGAGCAGGCACCTGCATGGTAGGGCCGTGTATATAATTCCCAGCCAAATAAAAACTGGTTTGTTATTCCGCTTTGTAAACAGGCCGTTTATAAACCGGTTTACAAACAGGGTGCCAAAAAATTGATTTTTCTGTCCGAAACACTGAATTTTCGCCCTCCCCCCCCCGTCGCATGTTGTAGTTCGCACCTCCTGTGACCTTATATGGGCTCCAGATCTTATATGCAGCCTGGAAATCGCATTAGAGAGCTTAGGGTACACTAAGGATACACAGCCTCCGTCTCTCCGGCATCCTGGGCTAGAAGCTGACTCAGAGAACTCACTTGGAAACACCAGTTAGGTGTCCGATTCCCTCGATGACCAGGCTCTTACCTCAGATGGAAAAATGGTTTTTTGCTTGAATTTCGAACCATAAATTCCCGGCGGCCCGGGCTGCCGAGATAATTAAAAACTGGGCATTTTGGTCAACCATTTAAAAACCGGGTTTATAAACACCAGTTTGTAAACCAGTTTACAAACAGGAATTAAATACACGACCCTACTGCATGGATTCCCCTTGGCGGCTGGTCCTACAGGCAAACACCTGCAGCCTTTTATGCAGCGGACTTTGCCAGCAGGCCTATATCCAGAAGGAGACGCCCCCAACAGCCTGCCGTTCGGTCTTTGCCATAGGGTCAAATAAGACATGCAGATGGCCTCAACGCTTCTCGCAAACCTTGTCTTAAATAGCGTGCCTCCAATACACGTGCTGGCCTAAATATGAGCGAGATAGCCAAGCCAAGTGAGGATGGGATGAGGTTATACTGGCTGAAGACTACCTATCAGGCCTGATGAGGCAAAAATACATCGGTATGTATTGCACTGACACTTTAAATGGCATGTCTTTGTTAGTCTAGTGGATAAGGTCCTTTACATTAACTAACCCCTTTTGAGTTTGATTCCTGTGGTCAACATTTTTTTTTTTTTTGCTTTTCTTACTTTTCCTGGTCCTCTGATCAGGTTGTGTCAGGATAAGGTGTGTCAGACGGATCAGCCCTTATAACAGATTTTCTGGGTTATCAGCCCCCCTCAAACCTGACGGCCTGACAGGACCTGATATGCACAAATCCCTCATTTGCCATTTGAGATTTTTCCGACATGATTAGGGATATCAATTATCCAAGTCAAAGTTGGCAAGACGGAGGCATATACCCGGACAGGAGGAGAGGGAGGCCAAGGGCCTGTGCCTACAGGCTGCTGCCCACAGGGAAACATTGGCGGGCAAATGCCTACAGGCCGCTGACCGCAAGGAAATGTCGGTGGGCAAACATCGACAGGCCAAGACCCAACAAGGTTGACCTAGGCATGTTCCTTCTACCTTGCTTGTGTTCCGACATTGGCGTGCAGGGATTTGTGCTCAGGGAAAGTAGCAGAGCCACTTGGCTTACGAGCTTTGTTGTCAGGTATATACAGTGCATTGATTTGTGTGCAAGAGAGACAACTATTATAATCTACTAGATTGAAACTTAGTTACAGAAATGATATTTTTGGAACAGTTTGTGGCAAGGTTCAATCACAGATGAGTACTTGTAGGTCGATCCCTGGACGGAAGAGCGAGCAGGCTTTGACGATCAGGCTAATGGCTGCAGGCGCGACTCCGTAGAGTCCCGTGGAGTCCACCATCAAATTTGATCCCTATACTCTCGCACTTCTGCATCAGCCAGTCGACGTACATTCAGTTACAAGACAGAGTAAGAGGGACGAATGTGGATAGCAGGAGTGACAAATGAGAATGACTAGAATATACCACATGAGATCAGACACACCGCAAATAGCAATATTTCCGAGTAGAGGGAAAGTTGAAGGGAAAGCGCAAGTTTCCGGGTGAAAGGAAAGTGGCACGGAATTTGCCTCTTTTCTACGCCTAAAAAGGCGATCAGAAAGTGTCCCTTTCTGGTCGACTTTTCCCCATGGGTAGCGGTGGCTAAGCCGGAAACTGCAACAGGATCATCATTGAGGTGGGATAAGATGTCGGCGTGAAGCTGCTGAACATCCATGACAATAGTGGCTTGGAGGACAACGTCCTCGAGATAGTCGCTAATATTTGCAGCTTGTACGATATCTCAGCCTCATATCTGTTGGCCTGCGATTAAAATTATACCTCCAGCTTGATGCTCATCCCGACCTGCACGGTCAAAATCAGGGGAAATCCAGACAGGTTCAGCACCTGCCACTTGCGGCCTTATCCCCCCTTGTACAAGTGTTTCATGAGTTTTTCACATCTTTCAATTTTTTTACCATATTGCTCAAAAACTGCTAAAAAACTCATGAATGTTTCATGTAATTTCTGGTTGAAAAACTGATAATTTTTTTTGTTGGGTTTTCACCTAGGCTCGTGTCCAGCCGTTAGGTGCAGGAATGACGAGCAAGCAGGTATTCCTTACCATAACGGCTGGTGGCACTTAGCCGTAAGTTGATAGATGGAAATTTCAAAGTCCGATTATACCTTATTAAGATGTACCGCCGATGGTCCGAGTAAGTCCGAGTACTGCTAAGCGCCATCATCCCCTATCTTGCTTCTTGATCAATTTGTACTTACTTCCTTCTCGACTATGTCCACTCATTCAAAGGTCCTGAAGCCCTCTGTGACTGATCCTGGACCTCCCAAAGTCTACAAAACTGTTCGGAAATACAAATCAGATGAGATCAGCTTCGATCACCTTGTGGCTCGTGCGGGTGAAGTCCTCAGCACCAAACCCTTTCTTTTCCAGTTGTTGATGAAGTGCCTGTCATTTTTGTCCCGGGGCTGTCGCTTCTCTGCCAGGGAAGATTTCGCTGCGTGAGCTGAGTGACGTGTTTGAATACTCAATCTAATTCAAGCTTCAATTTAGCGCATCGTCAAACGTTACGTGCATGAATATTTATTGGTTTTCGCGCCCTTATCACAGCAAAAATCGGGTTATGAGGCAAGGATGACCGCAAAGGCATGCCCTACGTTTTACGGCTTCTCTCGTCCTTATTTGTTACTCCAAATAAAAAATGAAGTCCCTTTCTTCAAGAAATTTGACAATGGATGGCCGATTCATGAAATTGCACGGACTTATTTGTCCAACGAGCAGACAAGGCGAAGGGCAGATCTGGATGCGGAGGACAAGGCTTATGCAGATCCAGACACAGAATCCTCGGCCCCGCTCAAGAAAAACCGAGTTATGTTCGCCACAGACGAGGAGGAGGAGGCGGACGATGAAGCCGAAGTCCTATTAAAGGCTGTCGTGAAGAAGGTATGTTTCTGTGTCGTCTTTGTGCAGCTGAGTAAATGTGCTGGTGTATAGTTCCCCTCGAAAAAGCGGTCTACAGTCATCTTATCCGATGATGACGCCGAGTCGGATGACAGCAGCGACCTGGATATGCTATTGAAGCCATCCGCCAAGCTGCCCCAGGCTCCGGCCACACCGTCAACTAGACATCTGCCGAAAGTATGCGCTTCATGTTTGGCTACCCGTTTACTTCACTAAGATCATCACAATAGCAGAAGAATAAAAACAAGGCTGCAGAGGAAGAATCGGGTGATGGCAGGCAAGAAATCCCCAAGAAGGGGAAGGTTTGTTATTAGTAAAGTCGTCGTACCATTTTAACTGTTGACCCAGGAGAACAAAACTCCGAATACGTCTGTTTGTATCGAGGAGCGGCATGGTTTGTAGATTGCTAACTATTTTTCAGAGTCTAAAGCGCAAGATGGATGACAAGGCAGAGATGCCGGCCTCCAAAAAGGTGAGTAACGTCTCTTAGAACTCATTTCATCTGACATGAACTCTAGGCGAAACTCGCTCCCGCAAAAACTCTGATTACACCTCCACCTAGCACCAAGAAAACCAGCAACGCCGTCCTTGCCTGGTCCGACCTCCCCAACTGCTGCCCGGCAGCGCTCTGCAACGATCACTTGCCTGCTGCACCTGTGCCCCGTATCTTGTCCCTTTTTCAAAAACGCCAAAATCTGCTTGACGAAGGAGGCCCGAGAGCCAAGGGACTGGCGTTTACAGAACTTGAACTCTGCCACGCAATTACTACCGAGACACGACGGACGCACATGCTTGACTTGGGCAAGACTCGCGGATGCCCCACGAAAATCAGCGCAAAAGATATCCGGGACAGAATTTTCGCTGCTCCCCTCGATGCCGAGCTCCTTGATCTAATCACAAAGCCGGAGAAACTCAAAACATGTCCCACATTCCGAGATTTCCTACTTTCAATCAACTTCTGTTTATTTCCATTCATCAAGTCTAATACCCATCATGAATTCCTCAATGCGATTAAACATAAAACCTGCGGATAGTGCGTATTTCTGCACCGCATGTGGGAGGATTCTAAACTGATTCCCTTCTCTTCCCAGCTATGGGCTGCAAGGCCAAATGATAATGTTTTCTTGTCTGTTGCGTTTTGTCGCTGAAAACGAAGACGAGCATGATCTCGAGAATGCTTTGTTTTCGACCATGTTTACAATCATCGGCGACGACGAGGATGACCAATTCGACGACCTGCATACGCTTTACGAAGACTCCTGCTGCCTCCGCATGAAAGACTTTGTCGACTTTGTGCTCGTCCCTTTTGTTGCCACGTTTCTAATCTCCCAAGATCTTCCTACACAAGACGCGAGTTTCGAAAAGGAGAGTAGTACCGAGTACGGAGAGCTCGTGAATCCTGAGGACGACGCGGATGAGGAGGCATCCCACGTCCACGAAGAAAACGTCAGGGCTGTACGCCGCGTCGAACGAGCACGTGAAAACCCATTGATTCCAGTTTCGGCTATCGAGTCAACGGCTCCTCCGTGTCATCGAAAGAAGTCGGAGAAAAAGGAAGAGGCGTCCCTCAAGGTGAGTTCCTCGTGCCGCAGATTTGTTCCGGCTAACGAGATTTAGATACGATTGCCCGCACAGAGAACGTTGGAGGAGGAGGAGATCACTTTGAGTGACTATGAGGCAGTGAGTAGGTTCTATTGGAGCCTCGATTTTGTTCTTAATTCCAATAGCCCCAGCCAAAACTGAAGAAGGAGAGGGTCAAGCCAGAGAAGAAGGACAAAGTAAAGCAGAAAGCATCCAAGAAGGTAATGTGAATTAACTATCAATTCAAGACTTCTCGGCTCATGGTTTCATAGGCGACGGGCCAGTCGACCATCAAGACGAGCCATTTGACTATCAAAACAAGATCTCATGCCAAGGGGGAGGGCAACAAATATTTATGTAGTTTCGGACTGGCCGCCCGTGTAATCGTTTCGATCGAGCTGTATTTCTAGCTGAATGTGCTGGTGTAATTGCCCTGAATTGTATTTCTTGGGACCTTGGGTCATTTTAAAAGCCTCGGCTGATTTTAAAAATAATTGTAGAAAAACGTAGAGGCGAGAAGGAACTTCACGAAAAGCGCGATACAAACATTTGGAGCGTGACCATCACGGTATGACACGACACGTCTTTCCTTTTCACCACCACACTCTCTTCTTCCTGGCGTTCTCCCGTCCACTCTGGCCTCTCGGTTGCACCTCAGGCCACTATGGCGACCTCAATACATGCTCTCCAGTCGTTTTACAGACCATTCGGGCCGCCATCGACTACCAAAGGCCGAAATATGCAAATTTTGGCAATTTTCACAAGAAGGACGCGCTCGCAGAAAATGGTAAGCCTAGGGACCTCTCAAATGGCCTAAAACCATTGTAAGTCATCCCTTCTTCCCATCCTTGCCACTCGTTATGCCCGTACGCCGCGTTTGGCTCGCACCAGGGACACCGGCGGGTGGGTTATGCCATTGTTATATACCAAGCCGCAGGGAATGGCTAAGCCGGATAAGCTGGCCGGTGTATGAATGCCGGTCGGCGTAGGAATGCCGAAAGCCGAAGGTGAACGGACGTGGGGAACGCTAACGCCACAGAGGTGCTGGGCGAGCTAGACTACCAGCCGGCGAAGGGGATGATGAGCCGGATGGCCGTTGTGAACAAGGCCGTAGGAGGGAGAACGACTTAGACGATGAACGATGAGTCCAAAGACGTTTATAATTAATCTGAAGTACAAGCTGGTAGATACGGGGTTTAAATACTAAAGCCGGATCTAATTATGAATCGGGAAGTACAAAGAATATAGCAAATGGAGAACATAGCCTTGAAGCGAGTACAAGGGAACATACGGATGGAGAACAATGCATGGGGGCGTGTAGATGGAAAGCATGTGGAGATCCACGTGAAGGCGGATAAACAGGAAACGCTCAGAATACTTCATTGCGTAAAAACCCGTCTTCGGCCAAAGGCCGGACGCTAGTCCGAAGACCGGTGGATCGGAGAATATGAACTGGAGGAAGTCCGGTGTAGTGGCAGAGTATGGTGATAAGCTGGGCGGCGTAATAAGCCGGTAAGCCGGATTCTGCCGGAGGAGGTACCGGTTGGTACGGGATGTAACAGCCATGGGCCTTAGTTTCTTGTCGAACTTGAATGCTGATGCCTTTTCTTCCTCCCACAGGCCCCTTACCATCAACAGATGGCTCCAAAGAGTTAATTTGCAATGGATGAAGTGCGTGATCGGTGTGCCGCCAAGTTTTTGTTTACCATAAACATGCACGCAACTCTAAGGAATGAATATGGAGGAATTGATGGGAAAAGATAAGATAGCTGTTATCAGAGCTGTGTTGAAGGCTGTGACTGTCACTGCATCAGAAGCTGTGACATTGCATTTAGGCTGTGCGACATTGCTATTAGGCAGTACTACTGCCTCGGGGCTGTACTAGAAAAAGTATAAAAGGGCCGAACTTTCGTAGTTAGTAGAGTGAGATTTCCCCTTTGTACAAACTTTTGGGCAATCAACTATTCAGTTCTTAACATCTCTTATTGGTGTGCTTGAGCTTCTAAGTCTATTTGGAACACTCGACATAGTTCAATTCGACTTAATTGAGCTAGATACCGAAACTATCGTCGTCGACGTCACTTACACAGCCACCGCTTACATAAGCGACACCTTCCTAACTTGACCAACTCAACACCGAAACCTTGAAAAGGAAGTTCGTTGGGGTTTTCGAACACAAAGAGTTATCTCTCGAATAAATTCTATTCTGAGCAACTCTTGGGAAACATATTTTCCACTGCACATCTCTGGTGACCACCGCAGGGGGGAATACACCCCAATATCTTGAAACTCCTTTTTCTCGGTATACAAACAAGACTGAATACAGATACGACAGGACAGCACAGCGCAGCACAGCACAGGTACAGCACAGGACAGCACAGGACAGCACAGGACAGCACAGGACAGCACAGCAGCAGCACAGGTACAGCACAGCACAGCACAGCACAGCACAGCAACAGCACAGGTACAGCACAGCAACAGCACAGTAATGCGATCACATACTTCTACTACGACTCCACACGTTTTCAAGACGTGGGCCGAAAGACAACAGTATGAAAGTTCATTTTTCAACGAGAACGACAGGAAGATGTTTGAAGATGCGAACGGAATTCCTGAAGGACCTTTTGCATATGGACGTGAAGAACCCGAAGCTGGGCCCTCGTATAGAACAGAGGAGGAACCCGAGATTAAATTCTTCAAGAAGAAGTCCAAAGGTAAGTCACGCAAAACTGAAAGCCCCAGAAAGGCAGCAGCAGCACCCAACGAATACGGAGATTCATCACCTTCCTCCGAATCAGATGCGAGTTCTGACTCCTCAGGACCAACACCGCGAATGGGACAAGTCCCTCCTCCAGCATTCTTTAATGCACCGCTGCGGACTTCATATGATCTTCCACCGAAAGGATCGAAAGATGCACCAAGAACGTTCCGAGGTAAGTATACCACCGTGCAGAATTTTATAGACCCCTACGAGCGGTTGCTAAATAAATGTCGCATCATGGATGAGAGAGAGAGATGTTTCAACATTTTAATGTATTGTTCTATTGACGTACAATATGTTATTCAGACTCTTGAAGGGTTTGAACGGAAGAAATGGAGTCGGTTGAAGAAAGATATCCTTTGCCATTATGATGCAGAAAGAGTGTATCAGAAACATAAACCCGCAGACGTGGAAAGGTTTGCTGCTAAATATCGGAACAAACCCTGCACCAGTCTAACACAATGGCGTCACTATTTCACGAAATATCACTCAATTGCGGGAGGACCTCTTACCAAAGGACATTTGACAAGAAAGGATTACAATGCATATTTTCTGATTGGAATTTATCAACCGCTACGCCAAATTATTGAGAACAGAATCCTGCAGACTCACCGACACCGTCGGGATCGAGATCAGTTTACAGTGAGAGAGATTGATGAAGCGGCTGAATGGCATTTCCGAAGGGATAAATATGAGCTTATGATGATTTGGTCGGCAGACTTGCGAGAGGAATTGTATGCAGAGGATTCTGGGGATGAAACGAGTAGTGTGTCATCAGGTAGCGACATTTCAGAATCGGATTACGAAGAATTTCGACGCAAGAAGAAACAGCGAGAGAAGAAGAAGAAAGCAGAGAAGAAAGAGAAAAAGAAACCGACAGGGAAGAAGGGGGCAGAAGAGAAAGGAACTCAGCAATTTAAGGGCAATGAAGAAGAAATTGCTTCAATGATCCGCAGGCTGAGCGCAATGCGAATTGATGATCCCGAGTATGCACCTATATATTACAAGGTAATGACAATGGACCAGAGCGGGTTGGCTGAAAGATGTGTTCAAGCCCCGACAATTATGAGAGACATACCACGCACTCAACCACCAAGCATAACTCGGACAATAAATGAGGGAAGGCCGCCTGCAACTTACCCAAATAACATTCCGCTTGGACGTCAGGGAGCCGGAGGATCAGGCAACGGTGGAGGTGATACATGTTACGGATGTTTTGGAACGGGTCATAGAATGTCGGAGTGCGCGTTAATAGGTGGACTAGTAGCCAACAATATTGTTGCTCATCACCCAGAGACTCGAAGATTGGTTATGAAAAATGGAGACCCCATTCGTAGATATGCAGGGGAATCGTTGGTTCAAGCAGCTGAACGGATTGCAAAGATAGGAGCACCTCGCGTAATGTTGGGATATGTTGATCCAATAGAACGACAGGCGGCAGTGCAGAATTTTTATCAGCAAGAGGCCTGGACGGAGGAAGAAACAAGCGATGGAAAGTCTTCTGAAGAAACCGACGAGCTGGATTCGGAATTGGAAGGAGGGGAACAGAAGATATATTTAACATCCCCAAAGAAGGTTAATGAAAACCGTTCTCAGATATTTCCAGCAGAACGTTCGGAACCGAGTATCCGGAAAGCCCGAAAAGTAACTTTTGATGGGGTATATCCGCCGCCGAGGAAAGAGAAGCAGAAGGTGGGAGAAGTCCGAGATCTACAGATGGAGCACGGGACTTCGAAAGATGCAGGAAAGACAGAAAAAGTAATCACCCCGTCGCCTTCGATTTTGCGGCCCGCGCCAGGTGTCGAAATTCCCGCGGAGAAGCAGAAAAAGCCAGCGTGATCCCTGACTCCCAATCCAGTAATACCTGAACTGGAAATTCGGCCCATCCAGGCACGCCGGCCAAGAAATATGGAAAGCGAAGACATCATCATGCCTGAGGTAAACAGAAAAGACAGAAAGAAAGATATACAGAATCCTTTAACGTCGGGACCTCCGGGAGAAATGGATGACTCCGTTCCACAAAAGAGTGTTGGGCGGCAGTCTGGACTCAGCCATACCGTAAATAGACAGTCACTGATGGATAGAATTTTAGATATGCAAGTGCCCATGTCCATGCGAGAGATTATGGTAACATCTAAGGAGTTGCGAACTGAGTTTCAGGAATTGATCAAGGTGAAAAACGTGAGAGCAGTTTTGTTAGGGACAGTTCAGGAGCATCCGCTTATTGCCAGTCTTGGATGGCCGCGTACCGACGGAATTTTGATCAAAGTTGACATGAAAAGTGGTGGAAGAGATATTTGTGCAATAATAGATACAGGGTCACAGTTAAATGTTGTAAGGTCGGATGTGGCTGCAAAGGTGCTTCAACGAGCAGTAGATATGACACAGGTAACTAATATGAATGATGCGAATGGTGGAAAAGGACAGCTACGAGGATGGATAAGTGATGTGGATTTTACTTGCGGTGGAGCATTTACCTTGACCCACTTATGGGTTTCCCAGACGGCGCCGTTTTCGTTGCTTCTGGGGCGACCTTGGCAGCGAGGTAATTTAGTTAGTATTGATGAGCGAGAAGAAGGCACATACTTGATCTTCAAGGATCGAGAGACTCGACGTCCTCGATTCGAGCTCCTAGCAGTGCCGCATGATGGACCATTATCCGGAATTGATAACCAATACCAGGCGTTTGGAGTTTTCCATGAACCTGTTCCATCGTCGAAATTGCAGAGGTCGCCGGGATCAGGTGTCAATAAACCTAGAATGGAATTAGGCATAGAGGACGGAAGATGGCCGAGAAACAAATCGAGAGATTTACAATACCAAATAGGAAATGAAAGTTGCCGAGGAATGAAAGGACAAGAAGATGCCGCGGAAGAAAATAAATTTCTTGTCAGAGGAATCCGAGACGGAGTTGGAGTCTTTCAGTTGTTCTGGAACTTCACGTTGGAATCGAGAAAGAAAAGGTGGAAGAAGAACTGGACAAGGAAGACGCCGTCGTTAGTATATGAAGAGGAAAGAGAGCCGCAAAAATTACCCACTTGGGATTCGTCAGTATCCGGTCCGCTTGCTATGTCGCTCTCGAGATTTTTTGTCAACAATGCTACTGGCGGTACGGGCGATACGACCTCGACTTTCGAGGATATACAGTACCTTTCGCGTCTCCGCTTTCGTTCGCCACCCTCGATGCCGATCGCGACCCTTAACTCCACCGGCCCGCTCGCGGCCATTGAAGACTTTACTGTGAAGGAATGGATTAAATACATCGAGCACCAGCCTTTGACCGTGCAGCCTACCTTATCCTGTGCACCACAGTCAGCATTGGTAAAGACCCAGGAGTTGGCGGATGGCCAAACTATGCATGAAAGTGTTGCTACCAACGTTCTTCGTGTCTTTCAGGACGCCGCTGGGAAACCGTATACCATGTCTTGCCACGAATACACCTTCCATGTCGAAGCGCCCAACGATCCGAATCAGGCCTGGCAGTTGGAGTTGGCGTATCCTAACACAGATCGGTTGAACGCCATCATGGCCGACATGATGCCACTGGGGCTGCTTACCGAGACCGACACCACTTTCCCAGTACATGCCACTACCAGAGAACCGCCAATGTTGCCGTTGATGGAACGTGCTTGTGATAATAAAGTAAGACTCATTTTAAAAAATGAATCGGCGTCTAATTGCTGCCTGTTTGAAGGTTCACGACGTTGTAACCTTTGTTCAAACTACTCCCGTCAGTGTCCAACCCCATAGGATTCCCAATATGACGTTACTCACGACTGTCTTGCCTCCCGTGAAACCTGACGTTTCAGAACGACTGGACTCAGCCGTGGCGTCGGCGCTCATGTTTACCGAGTCGACAGACGAAGGGTTTCCTCACTCCGAGGCGGGGACTTCTGCAGAGTTCAGCCATCGTTCTGCAGATGGGGAGTTATCCGAGTCAGACAATGATAGCATGCCTGAGCTGGAGAGCGCATCAGATTCGGACGCGTCTGCGGACCTAGGCATTTGTCCTTACTGTTTTCAAGATCGTCATATTCTTTTTTCTGACTGTCCTTATACGACCATTCGTCCAGGTTTCCAGGGGTCCAAACAGCGCGACGAAGGAGTCCATGAGAAGTCCGAGAATATTGCCGTTACGACCAGCGTTACCTTGGAGCATGCGGTAGGATCGTCGGTGTTGGAATTGTTGACCAAGATGGCAGATGGAATGTACATGTCGCCACCGACGGGAGACATAACGCCGACGACCGAAGAAATGTTGAAGAGTTATACGGCGGAGCTTGACGAGGACAAGGGGGAGGATTCAGCGTTGACGAACGAGTTGCGAGATATTTTGGGAGAGTTACCGTCGAAATCACGAATCCAGGAACATCGCAGCACTGCCTCCGATCGGGTCCGGCCCGGAACTCCTTTTCCATATACAGACGTAGCTGCCAGCTCACTCACCGACCACCTCGACACGATCTCTCAGGCCGCTCAGCTTGACCCTCCCATTTTCTACCACCGAGGCAAAATCGTCACGCGCGAGACTTGGTCGAGTTCACCTCCAACAGACTCTGCCAACGACACGTCCTCGAAGGAAAACTACGACGGTTCGAACGTTCGGGTTTCTACGACTGCTGCATGGACACCTGAATTCTTTGACTGGTCCGTTAAGCCAAAGTATGACGAAGAGTGGCTAATCGAAAGTATTTCTGACAATAGGACGGGAGCACCTGTCGTCCACGGCAGCTCTATACCTCTGAATGCTAATCAGCTTGGAATAATGAAGCCTTTGCCCACTATTCGTTACCTACTGCTGGTGCTCATGCGATCCCTCCTCCCATTCCGGTGCCGACTATCGTGATTGAGGCCTCGCCCACCAAATTCGATGCTCCTCCCGAATACTCTCCACAGCCAGATCGTTTCCGGGATCAGTCCAATCCTCTTGGACGTATGCCTCGTTCGCTCTCCGACCCGACCAACCGAGGACGTCCAGTTGTCGCTTTATTACTGGGCGTACGAGAAGGCTTTAGCGCAGCTTGATGCACGCCGATACGAAGATGAAACGGGAAGCGAGCCTATCGAGATGGCTCTCTGCATCCTACACGGTCCCCTTCGAAGCTACGTGGACTACGAAGCGATGGCATCGGAAGGGATTCAAACTCTTCAACAACTCGCCCCGTTGACGCCGCCTCATTCACCACTCAACTTACCCATGTCGCCTTCGTCCCCCATTTCCGATGATACTCCAGATTCAACCCAATCACCGTCCTCTTTGGATCACAGCCTGCCCTCCACAGGCTCGGAAATTACTACGCCTCCCGATGTAGTGGGAACACGTCTCGCTGAAGCTGAGGTAGCGGGCGCGAACGCTCATGACGAGGGAGATCCTCGAGCGGTCCTTGCGGACCATCTTGACCAGGATATCGAATTCTACCTTCGCGAGCCACGCACGCTCAAGCGCAAACACCCTCACGACGAGGACGAGTCGCAGGAAGGACGCCGTTTGCGCATTTTTAGTACGTTACCAGGCCATTTTTTTCGGTCTTACCCTAATGACGCTCGGAATCTTAAAGCCGGGGCTATGGGACATGGTGATTTTCGACTGTTCGCTGGTGTACGACTTGGCGGAA